>VYXF01013031.1:596095-619005 GCA_013397295.1 Polioptila caerulea
TCTCTCCCCCCTCCCTCCCACCTCCTTCCCTTCTCTTTTTAATTTCTTTTCTTTTGTTCAGATTTCAGCAGTGAATTCTCCCTTGTCATCCGTTGTTTGTCCTTAATTTTCCCGATCATAGTCCATCAGCATCAGCCCAAGGGTTTTGCCTCAATAAACAATTTCTGAAGTTTAGGTTCAGGCTCTACCTTTAGCTTTCAACACAGTCTGTGATTTCCATTATGCATACAGATGCTCCAAGAGATGTTCTTGGAGAGAAAAATCAGAGCTAGCAGAAGGCTGCACAACACATTTCTGAGCACAGATCCACTGCCCAAAGAAATATCCATGCAGCAATGAGATGGGGATGTCATAGTGCACTCCTTCAGAGGGCAGTCCCACTCTGTCCCAGTAGCTTTGGCTTTACTTCAGGGGACAAGTAACCTCATGACATTTTCTCATCCTGGCCTGGCTTCTCGGTACAGAGAAGCTCATAACTAATTACTGGGACTTCAGTTCTTACCTTGACCAGCTGTGTCAAAGCAAGGATGCCATGGGCTCCCCAGTGCTCCAAGATCTATAATTCAACTTCCATATAAAACAAGTCAATATTGGACAAAAGAATGACATTTAAAAATCATAAAATAAGTAGCCTGGTATTTACCTAAGATGTTCTTTTCTTCCCATAGTTTTATATAACATGTAGTAGTCTGTTTATACTTCTCCTTTTTACATGAGCAGAATAATTCTCCTCCAATTTCAGAAGATGCCTGTGCAAGTGAATAAGCGCAGTTGTCAAGAAGAGACAGAAGAGGACAGGCAGCTTCTGAATACACTGAATTTGTTAGGCTCTGAAAGAAGTCAGGAGACCCATATAACTTGTGGTTTTCTCTCTGGTTAAAATAGTGTTTTGAAGAAAAATTCCTTATTCAGACAGTGTGAAAAACACCCAGAAGTTAACACTCCTTGCTTCACTGCACCAGCTCACACTGGCCCTGTGCAGGTCAGCACAGTGGGAATCACCTCAAATCTTGCAGCAATAACAGAATTCAAACGCAGTCGGGGGCTGCAGAAGCTGTGTGCTGCCCCTGGGAGGCTCAGGCGCCCACGCTGTGCACAGCCCCTGCTCATGGGCGAGCTAGGTCTGCAGGATCACTCTTTATGTCTGCTTGCCAGAAAGTTCTGAAGATACTGTTTCCTTTGGCGAGCTTGGTGAGCCAAGAAAAAGCAGGACAACTTTGCATATGCTATGAGCTGGCCTTGTTGCTGGGTGAGTGCCAGCAGGACCGGGTTTTCCACCTCTAAGTGATGAAGGGTTAAAGAAAAACAACTGAGTTGATGCATTTGGTGTGCGAAAACATCTCTTTACCAAAAATTGAAGAACAAAGGAGGCGTTCATTGGTAAAAAGAGTAATGACATCAACCCAAGTTTGCCTAAAATTCTTGTCAATGGGCAAGGAATTACCAGGTAATGCAGTGCACCAGGCAGGTACCCTGGAGCAAAGGAGAACACAGAGGTGTCAACCTGGAGTTAGTGAAGGTGAGGGTTGAGTCTTTTTCCTCCTCTTCCTATCTTGTGCTGCTGATTTTTTGTTTTGTTTTGGTTTGGTTTGGTTTCGTTTGTTTATTTGTAAGCTAGGTTCTGCTGTTTTCCTTTCATGTATTTTCACTATTTTATCTTGAACTTCAAATAGTTTGTTCTGGCCAACTAATTCTGAAAAGCTGCTACATGTTCACTTTGATCATTATCTGACTCTCTCTTTTTCCTTCCAGTTTTTTCTTTTAGCTGTTGAAATGCCACAACAGAGGATATTGTTTTGGAGTGTAAAAGGCATTGTTTTCTACAACTCCCATTTCAAAGACCACTTGCTAAACAACACTGAGAACTCAAGCAGAGAGGAAAGAAAGATGGTATTTAGATGATTATTTTGAAGATTTGATCTTTCACAGTTACTAAAAACACAAGGCCAGACTATTCAATTAGGCACTAAGCCATTTTTCATGGCTTGCAAATTAATTATTGAAACTGGAACCTGTCACCAACTCTTCATCTTTCCAGACTTTTGTTCAGGATCCAGAACAAAGCTGGCCAGTCCAGGGTCACCAGATTGCTCTTGATGAGCCAAAAAAAGGGAAAAGGGGCAGAAACTTTCCATGTTTCTGAATCCACCCAAGCACTGGGGAAAGCATTTTCTGAGAGTAATCCTACACTGGCCACGTGCAAGACAAACTGGGTTTAAACTGAAAGAAGGAAGGTTTAGATTAGATAGTAGGAACAAATTCTTTACTGTGAGGGTGGTGAACTGGAATTGACCAGTTCTGGAACAGATTGCCCAGAGAAGCTTTGGATGCCCCATCCCAGGGAGTGCCTAAGACCAGATTGGATGGGGCTTTGAGCAATGTGTTCTCATGGAAAGTTCTCCATCCATGGCAGGGTGATGGAACTACATGATCTTTGAGGTCCCTTCCAACCTAATCTACTCCATGATTGCACGAAAACTTACTGCAAAACTAGGCTTGTCACTTCTCCAGCTCCAGGGCCACTGTAAACAGCAGTCATTTCTGCTGTGGATTATGTAAAGATGGAATTTTCTAGGATATAGGAAGCAAAGTTGCTTTGGTTTGGTTTGGCTTGGTTTGGTTTGGTTTGGCTTGGTTTGGTTTGGTTTGGCTTGGTTGGTGGGGTTATTGGAGGTCTGTTTGGGTGGTTTTTTAGGGCTTTTTCATTGTTGCTCTTGTTTGGGTGCTTTGCTTGGTTATTTTTTAATAGCTATCCTCGTTCTCTGGAAGATGTGAGGAGTTTTCTGCTACATGTGCAGGCTTCCCACTGGCTGATTGGAACCTTTTAAATGGGCATCAGCTAGCACCACATTGCCCAGCCCAAAAAGTGCTGTGGCACACTGACAGCCTTGAAATATTTCAATGGTCAGCATTTGCATTTGTACTGCCAGCATATCTCTGATCTGCATTACCATTCTGACCTCTCTTTCCTGTTCTTATGCACTGTGACTGACCTTCACAAAGATACAAATTCCAGTTTACTTCACTTCAAATGCAAGAGTGTGAGTCAGCCCCCTGAGGGAATAGCAAGGAATTCATTATAGCAACACAAGAGAAAGATGTGGAGGAAGTAATGTGCTTTCTTTACACAAAAGGGAAAAGGAATAGATGTGAGAGCATCAAGCAAAGCCCAAGAAATCTTGAGATGTAATCTGACATAGTGGCACCGAACTCAATTCTTATTGTCTGTAGGTGTATGGCCTTATTAAGGCTTAAAAAGTAAGCCAAGTCTTGTCTGATCCCTGCTGCAGCCTGCCAAGCAAAGCAACTGCTTCCAGAAGTGGAAATCTTCATGATCAATATAAAACCACAAGAGGTACCACACTATTGTGGGTGAGATCTTTTCTGAAAAATAAAAAGCCAAGATTCCTGAGTCACAGAAAAGAGAAGAGGGCAAGACCTACTCAGTTTTCTTGTCTACCCCTCTATCGGTGTTTTCTTAGACGTGTGCTACATCAGCATGGTTGCTTTTCAAAACGTCCTAAGGAAAGAGGCTTCCACTGGAGTGCAGGACCCTCCTGAAACCAAGTATCTGTTAAGGATCCCATTATCTTTTCCCCAAGGACAAGCTGTTGGCCTTGCTTCTCCTTCCAGCTGAGTAAATAGCATTCTGATTATTCTAATTCTTTCCAAAGCTAATTTTCCACTTTCCTATCCTCCTCTTCACTTTCAGTGGTATAACGCCAGACAGTGCAACATTGAGCTAAAAATCTGTCCTGTTCCGCCAAAGGTACAGCTACATTTAGAAAAGTGTCTCACATGTGAGTCCTTTACCAATAAAAAATACTATACAAGTGACATATTTTACTGCCATCCACACAAAATACAGTTGAAAAAAGGCAAAGGAGCTCTAAAAGCTGACAAGTAACATGAGCATATTTTTGTACTGGATACAGTGAAGACGGATCTAAATTAATTTCAGCAGAAATCCAGAAGCCTGTATTAGTGCACAGAGCAACATATCCTCTGATGCTTTTATTATTGGTAGAAACGTAGAAATCATGTGGATTTCTAAAAAGGTTTTATTCTCTCATGACTGGACAGAAAGACCTAATTATCAGTAATTACAGGCCAGATAATTTTATTTACAATTTAAATGAAATTAAATTTAAAATATTTTCTGTTCTTTGCATACTTGTATAGAAAAACATAATTTCTGTCTATATAATTTTTAACATAGTGGTTTTGTGAAGCAGAATGTTTTGAGAAGTAATTGGAAATACTTGCAGTCTTGCCCATTTTTACTATTTCCTGTATTTTTTTTTCCTCTAATCTACTACCTACCACTCATTTTTATTTTCTTCTCTAAGAATGCCTGCATCCAACTTGGAACTGCCTTTAAAAAGAATAACCTACCAGCATAAAAAGTGCTAAACTATGGCTAAAATTCTTTCACAGGAAGATATGGTGCGTATTTTTGTTTCAGAAACATTCAGCAAGATTCACAAAGAAGAGCTAAATTCTCAGTACAGTGCACAGATGGAATTAATGGCAGTTATAAGCTCTACTAAAATCTGGAAAAGACCAATATCCATTACTGAACTGGCCCAGAGTTCCTATTTCTCAGAAATTAGGTCGTTTCTTCCAAGCATGGGACTTGGATTAAACTTTCTGCTGAAATTGTTTTAAATACTTTTCACTGTTTGTTTTTAAAACAGATGTTTTTTGATATGGTGGCTTCAGTAGGGTGCAGATTTTCACATGTTCTGCAGATTGCAGCTGTTTTCCTGCAAAGTTCCTATGCTCAGTCATACAGTATCTCAACTTATTTACAAGCACTCAAGGAAATAGAAGAAAATTTAAGTTATTTGGCACCCACCAGGACTCCACTCCTTGACAAAACAAAAACAGGTACCACAGAATATAATTCATAAAATCAAATAAGGTAGAAATGGAAAGACCTTCCTTACCTCGTTGTGACAGCGCTAGCCACTTTCCCAAGCATTCACACTCCTGTGTTCTGCCATGGTATTACCTGTTCCTGAGGACAATTGTCCTGCCTGTAATGCTACAGCTACCCAGCTTTTCAGATTTGGAACTGCTGAGAGTTGAGCAAACCTGCTAATGGTCAGATCTGGGCAAATCTATCTCATCAGTCTTGACCAAAGTTTGATAAGGTTTCAATGCACAGAGATGTGATGCCACCAAAGTCTGCAAACCTGAACCCCTCTTTAGCTTCCCTCTTTCTAGGAGATGTTTATTCTTTCCCTCTTTAGCCTGGTGCCTTGAGATAAACCCAGGAGTACCAGGCCCAGAGATTGAGGTCCCTTCCCACCTGAGGCATGTGGGCAGGAAGAGAAGGTGCCCCTGGCAGCTGGGGAGCACCCAGAACAGCAAAGGGCTCATGTAGCCAAAAAGAGCCATGGCACAGACTTCCATGTTTTATTGTCTCCATGGTGTATGTGGGTAATGCTTCCCACGGTGAGTTCCTCCTGTAGCAGTATTTTCTGGAAGCCACTCCTGAGGCCAACCTGTGGCATTACTGTTACCTACAGAGCCTCTGACCTCCCAGCTAAAGCCATCAAATGGAAGGTTATTTGTGCTCCGGCACCTCTGGTATGGACACAAGAATGCTAGGAAGCAGCCTAGATAATTTCATTTTATATACACTGCAGAACAAACAGCACATGCTTGCAGCTTTCAGAAGTCACTAGAGATCTGGGTCAGATTCAAATCAGCAACCTAGAGGTGAAAGTCTCCGTATCCCATTACCAAATCCTGAGACATCCAGTCCCCCATGCACATATTAATAGTTGATCATTATGAATTCCATGTTGGGATAATTAATTACCGCATCTGAACTCTGCCTTAGGAATTATTAGATCATTTGGGGCCTGTAATTTATTTTATTTAGCACTGTATGAAAACTGTTTCTTCTTTTTTTTTTTTTTAAAGAAAAAAACTCCTATACTTTAGGCTTTGAGAAGTACATAGTGTTTTCTGCAAAACGCAAACCACAAAACAAATATATCTCTTATTGGGCCTGGAGTAGTCCTACAGGATTTGTTAGCAGGCTCTGATGATAGACGTGAGCAGCCATGCATCCAGCTAATGAGCTGGCCCAAGGGATAAAGAACACACCAAGCCACTAGCAATGGATGTGGAAAAAGAGCCAGGGGAATGACAGAGCATGTTGCCAAATGATGAGTCTTAAAGGTGGCTTCCCATATGAAATTAAAGGTTTTTGCAAAAGCAAAATCTGTTTTTCTCACTCAAATATAAATCAGACAGTCAGACACATTCACTTCTGAAATGAATGTTCACTCTGACTCCATTATGTTCTTAACAAGACGAGCTCGCTTGTAGAGAGCCAAATCCTTCAGACGTGATTTAACCTGCACTTTTGGGAGGCTTTGGTAGGTGTTGTGTAATGAGTCCTGAATAAAGACACAGTTGAGGACTGCAGAAATTTTGGTCCTTTGTGGATAGGAGTTATAATTCCAAAGAAGTTGTAAGAAGCCTATTCTACACAGAGAAAGGTAAGGAAAAGTATCTCCTTTTTTTATTTTTTTTGTACAGACTCTGCTTGCTATTCTGTTCTTTGCTGCAGGGATTTGTCTTAGTTAGGTCAGAAATTCTCTTCAATCTGAGGGCCAGATTCTGCCCTTCAGTACATGTGTGGAATTTATTCCTTGAAATATATATTTTATTTTCAGTATTGTAGACTAAAATACTGTCTATTGATTTTCTTTTTATTTTTTTTTTTGCACAGCACACAGAATACTTTGTGCTGTTTTCACTCGTGTCAACAATTGGTAGGTATCTAACTATGGAATAGAAAGTGTCTCAGGAGATGTAAAAATACAATCCAGGTTTGTTAACATTTGTAAGCCTCTTTAAGGCTTCAACTTGGGCAAGATCTGTCTGCTTTACCCTAAATAATGCTAACTGCAACTAATTTTATTTCCCAAAAAAACCCTCAGGAAAACTAACTGCATGGAACACAAAATAAGTACACTGACAGTTTTGTTTTCTAATGATTTCTTTCTTCCATTTGTATTCAATCACCTGCTGGTAATTGACCCTGTAGTCCTAGAAAATTCCCATGAATCCTAAAAGAAATGCACTGGCTTCTCTGAGCTTCACCTTAGACAATACTTTAAAAATCTCTGGGGTTTTGTCCTGCAAAAGACACTGGCAGAGGATCTTAATTTTATCACGATTTGCTGGGCTTGGTATTCTTAGTACTCACCTCTACCTCAGCTTTCATTAAGTGTCAGCTGTGTGTGTTACATACTGTGCATGTTTGGCCTGTCAGGAGGGTTTGCAACTGTGAAAGAACCACAAAATGATGAACTTTTCAAGTGAGTTTCTGAGAGGAAGTGGATGTGAGATTCACACATATGTGGATCCACACGTGTGCGGGTTTGTGCTAGAGTGGGGATGTCCTTTCTTGTAGGGAGAAGTTTGTGCTTTCTTGGCAGACACATGGGATTCTGGGTTTATTTTTTCCTGAAAGGCACTGCTGGAGATATTCTTCTCTGCTGTTATTTTTCCAATGGGGAGTTTAGATTTCAGGGAACCTCTGTTTATTAGATTGACTTCTTGGAAAGAAGGTTTTGGCAAGCAGCGTCTCATGGTAATAAATGCAAAGACTATGAAAATGACCTTGGTAAATTAGGGCATCAAGACACTAGCAAGGAAAATGCCTGGCAAAATACAGCATGCACACTTCAGTAAGATAAGATAACTGCAGTTGGATATACCTGAAACACCTCAGGATCTCTTCTGCAAACAATAAATACATAGTCACCCAAAGCTGCTCAGCAACTCTGTCTCACACTGTACCAGTGATGAAAACTGAGGAGAGGTGGAGTTTCTGTGGTGCAGGACAGAGAGGTTACTCAGCTGTTGATTGGTGAGGCTTCCTTTAACGTGAGGGAGCTGCTGGATATGTCTGTGTGATGAGATTTATACAGCCTGGGTATCAGAGTCAGTTACATGACCACGTTATGAACACCTCTGAGACTTTCCAACCAGTTGTGTTCATTGCTACTGCTGAAAGCGTATTTCATGATCCATTCATCCCTGTCACATCCTCCTCAATTACTGATCCGATCTCTATCACATTTGTGAGGTGTCTACACTTCCACTTTTCCCCATTTACAGTGTTCTGGAATTTTTACACAGCTTTAAGAACTTCTGGGATGACTTCAGGCTCCCTTTTGCAAAGCTTTTCAAAGATAAAAATGACCTAACCTCAGGTGTGTCAGAAGTTTAGAGTACTTGTAGCCAAACCTCCTCTACCTTCTTTCAACCTGCAAAACACAAGTCTGAAATCCAAAGAGAACAAATCTTAGTGCAGTTGTGTTGCTTTCTTTGAGCATAAAAAAATTAGCTAACAAGGCCTTTTTGAGTTTTGTAACTCTCATGGCTATTAGTTACAGAGCTACAAGGCTCACAAGAGTTTTAGAAACACTAGGAAAATTAACACTATATTCTCAGATCTAATTAAAGGAATGTGTGACTGACATTTCAAAGAAGGCTTCAGATTCATTCTTACATTATGTCAGAAGCATGGTCCCACCCAGGAACCAATATTCTCCATATAGAGCCATCTTTCCCTCCATTTCACTACCAAGCACAATAATGTGGCTGCTCATCACATTAATCCAGCTCAGGTGTTTCAACTGTGCAGCACAGGAGCCATGGATGCTAAAATAGCTTTCTTTGGGAAAGCAGAAACTTTATGAGCGTGTGGGGGTTGGGGTAGAGGAGAAGATGCCATGTTTACTGAGATGGAAATCCACTCTGTATCCCATCTCCCATTAAAGTAGAGTTACGTAAATTGATTTTTCAGACAGGGTGACACTCCAGGGCAAGGTGACAGGCCAGAACAGTGGCTGGACAATAAGATAGCTGGAGAAGCTAGCACAGGCTTTATTGAGCTCCAGGGCGAGAGTGCTGAATAATACTCTTCAAGCCAAAATCATCTGTAGGACATAAGCACTAAATTATGTTTCCACTTCCCATACTGACAGGTCTCTGGAATCTGCAGGAATTCCCAACTCCTCAAAGGATATCAGAATGCACAGTATGCAGCTTTCAGGGATTGGCAACTTCGCACTTGTGATCTCCAGTAATGAAATTTTACCCATAATGCCATAAGAATAGGGAAATAGAGCATTGGAGACACGAAAACTACCAGCAGCTCCCTGCTCAGTGCCTGCACTGCTCCTTCGCCTTTAACTTTGTTAAATTGAAATAGTTTGCTGATTTATACATCAACTTATGAGGAGGTATTTCCAATTATTTTGGCATTCGTGTCTTGGACAAGCTGTTCTCTCAAATCACCCTGGCACTTAATAGCCTGCACTGACTGGTATTTCGTATGACCCTGGCACTATTAGTCCAGCCTGGCTAGTGTTTCAATTCACCGTGGCACTAATGATCTGGAAGTTGTTCTTGTTTTCCAGATTAATGAGTACCCTAAAAACCACTCAAAATTGGAAAAGAAAGAATGTTTTCAAAGGGGAAAAACAAGGCAAATTGTAACTGCTCACTACCTCTTCATCGTGCTCTTTCTTAGTCTCCCTCTTCTGAGGCTGCCTATAGAAACTAATAACAGTGGTGCTTCCGTGGTGGAGTGACACATGTCCATCAGCTCAAGGTGCCCACCACAGATATCTGACCCCAAAAAACCCTTGTGGTGACCCACAGGAGGGAAGGTTTTCTGCCAGTAGATTGCTATGAGCAAGGACAAATGAATGGGGAAAGGCCTCATTCTCACTCTCATTGTGTGACATAGTTGAAACTTTCAGGTCAAAATCCAGCTCAAGATGGGAGTTGCTTAACCAACATTGCCTTCATGAGAGCTTCACCCTCATGGTCCCCCTCAGCTCAGCCTCCCTCTTCCCTGGTAGAATGTGGAGGTGGAGCACCAGCCAGAGCACAGCAAAGGCTCAACCCACTCTCCCAAGGCCAGGAGCTGCTCCCAGAGGCCACAGACTGGGCAAAGAGGCAGGCTCAGGCCAGTGTCTCTCATCCTGTAGTTCACACAGCGATGTCCTCTGGGCACCATTTTCTTTAGTAAGAGGCTGGTGATCTGCCTTGACTCTGGTCTTCACCACCCCAGGGTGGTCCCCACAGGCAGGGATGGAGGAGTGCAGCAGATGAGGAGAGGGGACAATGCTGTGGGATCCTGTTGTTTTATTAGACATTTTATCTTTATTTCCAAGGGTCCTTAGCAGGTCAAAATTATCACCTGACATACATGCAAACATTGCCCAGGTAGGATGGACATTCCTAATTTTACTGCAAATTCTACCCTATGGTTCTTCATTGTGATTTGAACTGGATTTTCTTATTAATCTTTATAGAAACAAGCCCTGTCCCACCCTTGCTTTTAAAGAAAGAGAGAAGAGGGGGGGAGGGAAAGTGAGAGAGAAAAAGAGAATATTACGCAGCCCCTGCAGACAGGTTTTAGAAGATTTTACATCTCAGCATTTTTTAGCTTCACTATGCATTTTCCATTGTACTCTATTATTGGTTCAATATGTATACTATGTTATTTAAATGTAAGGGGGAAAATTGACTAGCAGTTATGGGAGAAGTCAGAGCTGTCACAACATATTCCTGCTAAGCCATGATTTGTTTTGTGTTCAGTCACACATTGTTTGGATTTCAGCTCTTATTTCAGTCCTGGCCTTAGGGTTTTCTGAGCAGCGTTGAAAGTCAGATGCACAGAATGCTGCACTGAATTTAGTATTCTGTATTTCTAACACAGAAGATGGAAGAAGAGGGCTTTGTAGATGGAGGGAGGGACACAGGGCAAGTTCATCCTTCATTATTTACAGAGAGGTAATCAAAAACGAGTTTGTGGCTGTACAGAATGCATGTGTGTGTGTGTGTGTGTTTAGAAATATGTCTGGCATCCAGCAGGCTGACTCCCCTTCTCAGTTGTCTTGGCTCCAGCCCCTCAGCCAGAGCTGCTCAGGGAAACCCCTGTGCCCACAGATCAGGCGTGTAAGAGTGGGAGGCCAGGAAAGACCCGGGCAACCTGAGTCTGGGGCTTCCCATCACCCAGCAGCTTCATCTGTCCTAGAAACCCCTGGTCCTCACATGCTCCAGCCAGCTGTTAGAGACACAACTCAGATGCCAGAATCAGAATCTGTTATATACATATATGTATATACATACATTTTCACTATAAAGGCACTCAGCTGGCAAATCTAACTGGATGAACCATCCTAATGCCCAGATTTTTCTGGAGATTTTTATCCTTCCATACAGAAGAGTATCTATCATTAAGTCTATACCAACATGGAGAGACAGAGGAACATGAGCCAACCATGCAGTTACTGCTATCCTGTGATGTTTATAAAATGCACTTCTATTTGGTCATTATGTGAGTCATTCTCTGAATTCACAAACAAAACCATTCTTCAGAGCAGTGATGAGACAAAAATGTCAACCCAGCTACATCTTTCCTAAGGGATCTGTCACAATGTGTCGTCTTAACAGATAGACTATTTATTGTGCTATGTTTCTGTTCATAAAGAACAGCACTTGGAAACCTGAAGGAAAGGAAGATATGAAACCAATTTTTGGGCAGAGGGGAGAAAATGTGGTGGGACCCCTCAGTACTTGTCTTCAGCTTTCACAATGGGGAATAGAGCTTTAACTTTGGGAAGGGCACAGCAAGGTCTTCGCCAAAAATGTTGTGGTTGTGCCAAAATAAAACTTTGTCTGATTTTAGAGCTTTCTTTTGTTCTAAGCACAAATTCAGTGTCTGCCACCTTCTTTATATAGTCATCACCTCATCTATCAGCTAGTAATAATAGCAGAAAGAATATCCTAATATCTTCTGCCTCCTCCCATCCCACCAAGTATACACAAATGCTGAGCAGAAGAGACTTTATTTCTGACATTTTTTGAAAAGCCAAAGCAATAATAGATGTAACTTAAATGTTCTTCTCTGGGTCTTTTTAGCTGTTGCCATTTAGACTTACTGCAAGCCTGCAAGGACATTGTCTCTCAGTGATTATTTTTTATTGCCAATGTCAATGAAATAGAATTGAGAGGAAAGAAGATGCTGTAGCAGTTACTAAATCTGCAGAGAATAATTCTTGTTGCTGGTGGCTTTACTCGTCTTTTAATATGACTTTATTCACATGGCACCTTCCAGGGAACAAAAGTCTTTTGGAAAGGGAACAGTCTAGAAATGTAGTCATAATATAATAGCAAGGTGACCTCCAAAGGTCCAAGCCAGGGCATCAGTATGAGGAATCTTGAGCCTGTGGAATAGCAGAAAAGAGCTCCCCAGCACTGTAGAGCACCATTCATAGCCTCACCTTTTGATTCTGATATTGAAGTAATTAAGACATGGAATATCTCCCAGAGGACTCAGAAGCTGGCACAGGTGGTCTCACCCTTGACCCTAATGGCCTCTGAATCAAATTTACAGGACTTTAATAATGTTGCAAAATTATGACTTCAGTTACAGAGATGTAAACTAATGTAAGGCTGGGAGAGCTTATCCAAATGTAATTCATCCCAATTTAGACTAAAGGATACTCCTCATAATAACAACCTCATTTTCATACCATAAAAACACCTCACAAGGAAAATTTCTGTCACGGAAAACTAATAGGCTCCAATAAACTTAAGAATAATTTTGAGATAGTAACTGATATCCAGTTTGGTTATTTATCAATTAGTTAGAAGAGCCTACTAGCAAACCCTCCCCCACCTATCTTCCTAACTTACGAGTGGATTCGGCATAGAAATTTTCCAAACCTAAAAACATTTGTGTGCCTTAATTACCTGAAGGAAAAATCTTGATCTGTGGAGGACAAGATTAACTTTATCTATCTTATTATTTATAAATGAGGTAGAAATCCTTATAGTCAAAGACCTTTGGAAATCTGTATCTGCTTGCACCTGATGAGTAGAATCAAAAGTTACCATCTTTGGTAGCTTCTTAGTCCAAACAAAATGGGGAAATACACTGACTCATCACCACCACAAGCCCTTACAAACCATGGTTCCTGCTGTTACCCATGAAGTGCAAGGTAAAAACACCAAACTGGAAAGCCAAGACACTGAGGGCAAAATGAGCAGAGCACTTTTCCTTCTGATGGATGTTCAACAAAACCTTGATAGTGAAAAGACTCTGTATGACATCTTGGTCCTACAGTGAAGGTTTAATTTCTCAATTGATGTTCCTTTTATAATTTATAATGTTACACAAAACACTGGTGAAGAGGATCTCATTGCATTTCTTCACATGAGAGGGATGCAAAGGCAGGGATCCAAAGACAAGCTAAACAGAGGTGATTTTACGTTTATCAATCTTATCTCATTTTCTGTAATGCAATTTATCCCACAGTACAATACAAAATTTTCTAAGGCAGCGTCCAAAGCTAAAATCTCTCATCTGAAATACTAAGTTAGATTAGAGATCTGTTTTGGCCATTAATTTAGCTTTCATTGTAGGTCTCTTCAGCTTTTAAAAATGTTCTGTGGACTGTTTTAGGCCATCAAAAAGCTACTTACAACAGGCTTCACAGTGAACTGATAGGAGTCCACTGCAATGCAGTCATCTCTGCAGAGCAGTGAAGAGAAGCAACACATGGCATTTTGCACAGCTGACTAGCAAAAAGTACTCCTCAAGGGCATCAGGGCAACCTCAGCTCTCAAACTACTGTAGGACCTCAGTGTGCACAGAGGGTGAAAAAAATGATAGCAAAGCTGGTTTAAGACAAAGAAAAAATTCATCCAACAACAGATTCATGCCACCTAAAAATCTTACAGCATAAATCATATATTATCTGTATAACAGGAACAAAGACCTAATCTGATTTCACTACAAACTGAGCCTATGTTTCCAGCTAATCAAAGTATTTCTAAGCTGGTCCTTAGATGTTAATATAATTCCTGCTGAAAAACACAGTGATTGCTCTGTTTTTGTAATACATTCATCCCAAGGTTCATTTGTCCATCTGTTAAGTACTTGCATGTGTTTGTTTTAGGGCATCATGTGTATGTGTGTAGGTGATGGGAGAATTTCTACTGGTAGTTTTATTGCTGTTGAAACAGATAAACATATTTTCCTTAAAACCCCAGGCATGATTTATCAAAAAGATTGTTTTGTTTACTAATGAGTTCCCATAATAGCAGGGCTTGATGCTTATATTTTCCTTTTTTCAGACATAGCAAGGTCTAATTTAATTACTACAACCATCTTAGATGAAGTTTGTAGTAATGGATTAAAATCATAAGGTGATGAGTTACTACACATCCATGAACTCTCAGTCCTGTGAACCTGTAAAGTTAATAATATCTTACCAATCTTGATAAGATTGGTTAGAAGAAAAAAAATAAACAGAGAAGTATCACTTGTTTGTGAATATTCTTACAAAGAAATCTAGTTCACAGGACAGTAACAACATACTAAAACACAACAGTGATTCCAGGCTGACCTTAGTTTTCCCCAGCTTAGTCCCATGAAGGCCTTGGGGACACGTGCACGAGTAGCTGAGCACAGTACTGGGGAGAGGAAGGGAAGGAGATCTGCCTGTTCAAGCATAAGGAAAGGTCCTTGTTGCCCAGGAGGCAGCAGGAAAGCTCTTCTCAGTTTGAAGCAAATAGGATAGTTGCCACTAGAGAGATTGAAACAACTGTGGGAAGACAGTGGAAGGATGTGTCTGGCACAGATGACCACATTCTGGTTTTGAAGTCATTTTTCTTGCATGGGAAACTTTGTGCAATTTCAAGGGAAAACTCAGACCCTATAATATTGAGAACCACTTAGTAGCTACACACTTGTGCCAGCAGATGAGAAACTCATTCCTCCCTGTGCCTTGGGAAGAACTGCCTGAGCAAGTTGTCCAACTGTGCAGTCTGGCTTGCCACAGACACAGCTCTAGCTCTGCAGGGAGAGGATTCGATAGACTTTCCCTTGAAAAAAAAATAGGGAGCTTCACAGGAAATCAAGAAAATGATCGGGAGCTTGGGAGTTGAATGGATGCAGCAGGAGTGGTCCTCTCCCCCTGGCAAGCAGAGGAAAGGAAGGGAAGCTCTGTGATCCTCTCAGCAGAGCAGTGAATCTAAACTAACAAGCAAAGAAAAAAATTCAATCAGAACACGTGCGAGTGCCTGCATCATTATTGTCCTAAGCTACCTCATGCTTTGCCAGAAACCCTTTGCCCTCGTCTCCAGGAGCTTTGTTCACACAGATAGAGTATAAATAAAATTCCTGGATAGACAAATATCCACATTGTCCTCGGGTGACTTTTAAAATGTGTCTTTTGTACAAAGAAACTGACACTTTTTAAAGCTTTTTGGACCCATTCCTTCTGCAAACACAGAATACCTACGATGCTTTGTAGTACAGTTAGCTTGGTTAATGTTTTTTCATAAGGAATTCTAGCAGGAACCACCATTACAGAAGGAACTTAGTTCTTTGAACTGCTCTAAATAATATAGGTTTCACTTTCATCCCAAGAAGTGTTAAGGATGCACAAAAACACACAGGGAATTTTGTGCTAGCACCACTGATTATATTACTTTCAAAAGAGAAATAAAATCTTACCCTGAAGCTCAGAATTATTAGAGTGAACAGCCAGAATCTATTATACTATAGAAATATCACACAGAGAGCATTCATGAAAGAATTCGCCACTCAACTTGCTATGGTACGAAGCTGTTCATTTTGTACACATTGTCTCGTTACTTACTTTCCTCCTTATTAATGAAGAAGTGATAATATGTGGGTAAATTAAAAGTCTTTCTGCTGTAACAGAGAAAAATATTCCAAAATTCATCTGCTGGGTCTTAGCTACACTGCAGTTCTGCAATAGATTTAAGCTGGTGAAGGTTCCCTGTGTAAAGGTTGGCTCCTTCCCTCATGCCAGCATTAGCCCCACACAGCCATGACATGAGCCAGGTTGGGAAACTTTTCTAGGTAAAAATCAATTTTCACCCACTTGCTGGATTAACTTGGAGCTGGTCAATTCCATCACCCATCTCCTGTCAGCACAAAGGAGGCCACAAGAACACGCAGCCAAGAAGGAGACTTCTACTGAAAGCCTACAGACTGACAGCACCTTGATATCAAGGGATCAGGAAATACAACACAAGCTTCCCAAGTTTGGGAAAAATCAACAAAAGGGGTTCCTCATCCCTGGGCAGCCTGGGGAGCAGCTGGTGGGTGTCAGCACAGACATGTGCTGCTCTTGTAGCAATGTGTCTCTGCTCTGGAGAGGTTGGACTGGACCTTTTTTAGGCACCAAAGTGCTCTCCAGCACTTCTGAGGTCTCACCACCCCAAGCACTAAGTGCACTCTTTAGCACCATTAAAACCTCTTCATCCAGCCAGGTCTATTGCCTCTTGGTGCAATGCTGATAATGTTATTTTTTAATAAGTTGCATTAAAAATGTTACAGCTAACATGAAAGGCGCTTTACCATCACTCCCTCTGGGCAGTGATGCCCCAAGGACTGTGTGTCACTCTTGCTCTGTCTGAGCTCCCTGTCACATTTCAAAGGAACATTTTCATTAGTTCCTGGGTGACTCGGGAACCTAATTCGCGTTTTAGAAGCAACTTGGGAACTAAAATTTCAGCTAAAATCCCAGGAAATTGACTCTCAGTCACTGACACTTTTGCGTGCATTCCCATATGGTTTTGTTCTTAATTTGTCTAGAATATAATAGAAGCAAATTAGGCACTAAGGAACTGTGCCTTAGAGAGATGCTTGTATTCCTATGCAGACTATGTAAAAACAAAATAGGCTTCAAGTTTTGTATTCCTCAAGGAAAAATAAATCTGTGAGACATCTAAGAAACCCACTGTCTTTTCTCATGCTCTAGGACCCAAGAGCACTTGCTAGGCAGTTGTTCATGCCTTGGCTCCACAACTGGACAAGATGTACGGAGAGGGTTTCCAACACTTCCTTTAAGCAGTAAGGAAAGCCTGGCACTCCAGCTGAAAGGCAGCCCTGAAACACTCTGGTCTTCCCTTCAACAAGGCACATTACAGCTAACATCCCCTCAGAAACACAGATAAAGCTTTGACAAAAGCAGGATAGAATTTGTTTTACAATTATTAGGCCAAATGCCTCTTTCCCCTCTTTACAACTTGTCTTAGTTGAACATAAGAGTAAATCTTCCCATTGTCAGCTGTTCTAAATATGCCTTTCTGTGTTTTTCAGCCCATTTAAGTTTTTTGTTAATTCTACCATCTTTGTGTCTCGTTGTTCAAAAATTTAGCATCTAAAGAAAAACACACAAAAACCCCCATCTGAACCTGAAGTGTTCCTTTTTGCATGGTGGCTAAAAAACTCTAATTTTCCTTTTTTTCTTCTTTCTTTTTATTTTTGTTAATGAGCATCAAGTATTCCAAAGGCTACTGAAGCCAGTGGAATTTTTTGCACCAGCTTTGATGGGTTCAGATCAGCCTCAGAGTACTTAAATTCATGTCATATTTTCAATTCTCTCCTGCTCAGGCTGCTCCTCATGTGGAGATGAGCTGAAATAGATGTAAGCCCATTAACCATTCTTCTTCCAGACCTCCTCAATACAGTCAGAACTTTGTCATGATTTTAAATACCACATTTATGGCCCTGATCTACTTTTTTTATTATTACTTAACCTTTTGGATGTGCCTGAGTTCACACAGTCAGGGACCTTCTCTTCAAAGATAAACAAATTGTTGGAGAACTAAGCAATACAGGAAATTCACGTGCTTCACTACTGAATTAAAGGGTGGTAGGCCGAAAAAGTCATTAGTTTTAGTGACCACAGTGGGTTTTATATAGAAGAAAGGTTTCGTTCCCTAAATTGGCTCACATGTTATTGCTAATGAATGTCTAACAAAGATTCTTCTCTATAAAATGTGACCATTTTACACAGGAGATTTATCAGTCGAATTCTTGGAGAGATTGAGGCATTGGAGTCTTTTAAAAGTCCATTTTTTAAGTCTCTACTCCACATACTGCTTTTATGACCTAAAAAGCAAAGGGACTCCGCATGCTGTAGGGTTCAATTGAAATTATTGTTGGAAGGTAGGAATACAACAGTAGGACTGTATTCATCACAAGAGTTACACTTTTTGTTGCTAGAGCTCAAGAAAAGTCCATAAGGATCAGAGTTGCAAGCCAGCTCTTTCATTTGCTCGTTCTTTGTGCCATACTTTGTCTCTCCCTCTCTGGCGTTAAGAGGGTCACTTGGTGCAGGCCGTGCTCACGCACGCTCGCCCTGCTAAAAGTTTTCTGGCAATTTGTTCAAAGGTTTCCATGTCTTGTTAAAATGCTAAGGCACGTACAGCCAGCCTGTTTTTCGTAAGCAGGAGCTCAGAGGCCCATGAGGTGCACACTGGGGCACCTGTGGGAAGGGGGAATTAACATCACCCGCTTCTGGAATTTAGGGTGGGTGCAGTTCCCGTGGTCAGGGCAGCCAGCTCCCTTCGTGTTCAGCAGAGGGAGCTGGGCACCTCTGAAGGGCAAGTCTCAGCATCTACATCAAATGCTATTCCTTTAGCACAAAGTATAGGAAATCTTTTCCTTGACTGAAGACCAAATAAGCCTTTCAAAATCCCCTTGGCAGGCCGCATGACTACAAGCCTTAGCATTATCCAACAACAATAAACACACACACAGAGAAGAGGAACCATGTGGCCACAAGCCATACGGAATGCAGCAGCAGGTCACATCGGACCTCCTGCCGTATGCTCTGTGCTGAGGCAGGAGAGGTATAAATACCTTGCTCTTCATGCAGTGTATTACAGCACTCTGGCAAAGGAGTCTTGGGTATTAACAAAAGGGCTGTGCTACCACCCATAATAGCAGCAGAGTGAGAAAAGAGGAAAAGGAGTAGACAAAAGAAATCATGCTTCGGTGCCAAATATTTGTAGCTGTGCTCACTCAGGACTAGCAGCTCTGTACCTTCAAAGCTACCCTGGGGAAGGCAGCAGTTTGCAATTGCTGTAGTTATTAGGCAAAAGGCATTGGGCATTGGGTTTCTCTTCCATGGGACGCTGAGATTTAAGTCTAATGCATGTGCAGTTTTTAGCAGCAATCCCATCAGCCACCCAGCATCCCAACACACAAGTCTTAATGCATATTGTCTTCATACAGTTGTGTGGAAGTGAAAGGGGCACTGTCTAAGCACTGCCAGGAACGGTCAGGCAATCTTTCTACAGATAAAATTAAAATGGGGCCAGCAAGGCCCTGGTTAGGTGAGAACACAAGATGATAGCCCTAGAGGTCTCTTCCAGTGCTGCTCTGGTGTGCATATGAGCTGTTGCTGAGGGTCAACAGCTCCCACCTTACACCTTGACATCCAGCTGAGCTCCCCCATTCCTCACTTTCTATCCAGCCCAGGTAGACCACTCATCATGTGCATGATGCCCAGCTGCACTCAAGGAGACTGGGAGGGGACACAGCCCTGCCTACAAACATGAAGTCCTAGGAGCTAGCCAGAGAAGAACACAGAAGGTGGCACGTGTGAAACCTTTTAGATGAGCATAATCCATAACAGCTTTGGCTGTGCCAGCACTAGCAACTGAGAGGTGCTTAGGACTACTCTATGGCATGGAGGCACACCAGTGTAAGCCAACCTGCATCCATTCCTACCCTCCAGAACAATACAGCCTCCTGCAGACCCACCCTGAGGAATTGCCTCTATGCTGTGCAGACTCCCAAACTGCACCCAGCTCCTGTCTGGGCACCCAACACAGACCAAAACTGTGCCACAACTTCTTGACTCAGCAGGATGGACAGCAAGGGACTGGGGAAAAAAATACTGCAACGTGCAGACATGACGTCCATACTTGCATTTCCTGATTTTTTTTCCCTCAATAATAGTATCTTTTACACTTTTGACAGAAACACACCATCTGTGTGTTAAACCAGAACATTTGATTTTAAAAAGACAAAATCATTATCAAAGCCAACAGTCTTCACCAAAAAGACAGCCCTTTTTGCCTCTTAACCTGCTGTTGATTGCCCTGTAAGTGTTGCTGGATATCGTGAATAAGTCTTTGGATTACAGGAAGGGAGTTTAAAAGCAGGAGGCAGTTTAGTTTCAGAGACTTATTCCAGCCTATATCCATTAAGGACATAAGACAGGAGAGAATAGGAGGTGTTGCCCATGCACATATTCTACACACTTTTCTTCTTGAAACTTACTTTGTAGTCATTATCTTGGCTCTCTCCCTCTCATTTAACCTCATCTGCCTGCCTTTAAATTCATGGAACAGATTTGCACTGCCTTGGACTTGGAGCAATTGGCTGTTGGAATATTCTTGGACTTTTTAAATTTATTTTTTTTTTCTAAAAACATTCGATACCATTAATCATATTGCCATATGTAATAAGTTGGCTGCCTGTGGTACGTTGCCTCGAACCGTCACATGGTTCCAATCACAGCTCTGCCAACTGAGAGTGGTTGATGGAAAGTCTGACTCTTCCTCCCCGGTGTGCCGATGGCGGGGCTCTGTCCTGTGTGCACTGTACACACGTGTTTGTAAGTGCCCCTGCACATAAGCAATAATCTGCTCCATATCAAAGCCACATCGTTTCAGAGTCAGCTTTCTGACAGCATTTGCCAGGTTTGAAGGCTAATTCGGTGCATCTCTAATTTGCAGCTTAAGTATCTGCCAGAGAGAAAGGTGGAGGAGTGGGGGGAAGTATTAAATTTAGCTGCGTAAAATAATTCAGGGAACAAGAACACTGCTCCTGTGATTTGGCTTTTGCAACTGTCAGGGCTCTTGTCAAGTCACAGCTGGAATGCTGTGGATTTATAAGAACAATAGAGTTATTGGGGGGAGGAGGTAGGGAGAAAGGAATAAAATGCTATTTGTAGCTTCTCAGCTAACACTTTGACACAGGTTCTTTGTATTTTTCTAAGCAGGCATGGACAGACTGGTTTAAATAGACAAAAACCTTGAAACACCACGAGTCCTGATCCCTTAATGAAGACGGTCTTGATTTTTTGCTCAGAGAAGTGAAAAAAGTCTACTGACCACAGAGAAAGGCACAAAAAAAATATTAGTAGTTTTGAATATTGTGAACTGTCTTTTCTATGTGTCAGCTGTGCGGAAGGGAAAGGACCCTACTGCAATGTATCTTCTTTTAGTTAGCATACTTTGTATGCTTTTAAGGGATGGGCTGAATGCTGATTAGATACCTCCTTGTGCATTACCACAAGCAGGTATGGGGTAGTTAAGAGTTTCTTGGAGTAACTGATTAATAATTTGATGCAAAATTAAGTAATTATTCATAAAATGGTTTGGTTTGGAAACAACCTTAGAGATCATGCAGTTCTAACTCCCATGACAATGGGTAAGAACACCTCCTACTAGACCAAGTTGCTCAAAGCCCCATCCAACCTGACCTTGAACACTTCAGTTGTGAGGCACCCACAACTTCCCTGGGCAACATGCTCCAGTGCCTCTGCACCCTCACAGTGAATTTGTTCCTAATATCTAGTCTAAACCTGCCCTCTTTCAGTTTAAAACTCTTCTCCCCATCCTACCAATTTCCCTTGTAAAAAGTCCCTCTCCAGCTCTCTTGCAGGCCTGCTTTAAAGTCTCACCAGAACCTTCTCTTTTACTGGCTGAACAGCTCCAACCCTCAGCTTGTCTTCACAGGAATGGTGCTCCAGCCCTCTGATCATCTTCATGGTCTCCTCTGAACTCACTCCAACAGGTCACAATAATTTATGTTATTTTAGAGCTCCAGTCATGGATCAAGGCCCTACTGAATTAATTATGATGGAAAGGCAGAAAAAAAAGACAGCCTCTGTGCTCAAGACATTTTAGTCTGGTCTCCAGGTTCACTGAGATTGTTCTCCTCTCTCAAAGCTTGCAATTCCTGCCAGCTCCTAGTTGAAGAAAATACAGATAACTCCACAGATGTAGACAGGGTATAAAAAAGCACCCTGGGGACACCTGTTCTCACAGATCCTTGATCAGACCAAAAGAAGGGAGCCAAATGGAGAAAAGAAAATATTTGGAGAGAGCAAACTCTCCAGAGAGAGTCCAGGAGAGTCCTCTGACATCCAGATACTCAAGTTCTCTTGGCTGGATCAAGGAAGGGTGCTGGCTGTGGTGATGCTGCAGCAATGTAAAAGTTAAAATGTACCTCTAGACAGAGAATATACATAGAACCCTGGTGCATTCATATTCTAAGGGCTAGCCAGGTTTGTGCTACTCTGTTTTATCCATGAATCTATCTAGGATGTATAATTAGAAAAGTAAATCTTGCCATTTTATTACTGTGCCCATGTAATGAGCTGATGAGCTATTATAACCACCATGCTGGAAGGAAATGATGATTTAAAGCTCAGCAAGATGAGAAACTCTGGACTCATGGGAGTTGCTATTCAGCACTGGACTTTGGTCCTGAAGTCCTTGACTTCACTCATATATACAAACAGGCACATAAGTGTGAGCCAAATGCAAAATGAGCACAGGAATTCAAATTCTCAAAGAAAAAAAATATTATCCCTCTGATCCATTTTTTTCAAGACACAGCTAATTTTTTTTTTCCCAAACTGTTCTTCAGCTTTGCTTGATCTGTTTTTCTTAGAAGATATCACAAGTTATTGCCTCACAGGCTTTTTTTTCCTCAGAAGATACTCTGAGAGGATTTTTCCTTAGAGGTCTTGATCTTTCAGACCTTTCTACCTGTGTTTAACTCAACATTTGATAAAAATCCCAGTTGTAGAATCATTTGTGAAAAACAGTCAAGTGTGCACAAAAATGCTTACAGGATCTCAGATTCACGAGGAAAAACTAAATAGTTGTCAAATTGAAAATGCACAATACTGAATCATGCTGTCAAAAAGCTGACACCTCTACAATGCTTAGTATCTTACTACCTACTGATGACATTTGAGGGGTTTTGTTTTACTAAAAAAAAAAAAAAA
>VYXF01013031.1:619070-670445 GCA_013397295.1 Polioptila caerulea
AAAAAAAAAAAAAAGAAAAGAAAAACGTTTCACAAGCCTGAAAACTAAAGCTCTTGAAAGACTACATGAAACATTACCAGGCTGACTTTCATGAGCATATCACTTTCTGAAATTTATATAATCAAGGGCATAATTTTAGATGTGTCTGTGGATGCCTTACAGTATTTCAGCTATAACAACAAGATAATAGTTTTAATTCTGCATTGTACACTGCAGTACTGTCACAGAGTGGGCACATCAGGTGAATTGAGCTATGCATACTTCCAATACTGTTTTGATATAATATAGACCAAATAAAAGACACTGTTAGCTTCAGCTGGGGAAAAATTTCCATTTTTTGGCCTAGAGGCCTTAAAGGACTTGAGTGTTAAACTCCAAGTATTTCTGGAAACACCCAAGTAGAAAATAGCACACATGTCAAGAAGGAATAAGCAACTATTGCCATGCTGAATAGTTCCAATGTTTTTTTACCAAATACTTGATGACTGCTGCACCAGGTGGTTCCAAAGATTTGCCAAATGCTTTACTAGCAGGTACAGAAAATAAATAAATCTCACTGTAGTTCAGCAAAGTCTAAGAAACAAACAAAAACCCAAACCAACAAACCAGACACGCAAGAAAAAAAACCCCACAAATCTTAAAATTTTATGTTATTTGCTCTAGAAAGTTGCTCAGTTATAACTCAAAGGAATGAGACATTGATTTGGGGCTCAAATGAAGAGGGAAGAAAGAGCAAGTCACATTTACCTTACCCAAAACCAAAAGGAATTACCATTCATCTTTCAGTATTTTAACAGATGACTAGAGAAGGGAAAAAAACCCAAACAAAAACTCCCAAACCAAAACAACAACCAAACAAAAAAAAAAAAAGTCATCACTCCTATTTGCAGAATCTGCAAATTACTCTGACTAAAGCAGCAGCTCTTTCCCAGTTTGAGCAATTGCATAAAGCAGAAGTTGCCTGATTCTCTTTACTGTAACTTCACACGCATGTGAGGTTTACCTCACATATATGTATAAATATATATACAGCCTCCAGTGTGAAAGGAGACTGACTCAAGAGTAGGCATATGCCTAATTTTAAGCTTGTAGGCCTATTAAGTCAAGAAGCCTTTAGAGGTTAGGTGTTTCATTTGTCGGTACATTGCACAAGAACACAAATGTCTGCAGAATCTCCATAACATAGACTGTCTTTTTTTCCTTTGACTGAGGGCAAACCTCAAAGCAGTCCACAGCCCTTCTCTCTGAACACCAGCAACAGGAGCTGAGGGAACAGCATGAAACTGTGTCAGGGGACATTCAGGTTAGGCATAGGAAAAGGTTTTTCACCCAGAGGGTGCTTGAGCACTGGAACGGGCTCCCCAGGGCAGTGGTCACAGCGCCAGCTTGACAGAGTTCAAGAAGCATATGGGTAATATTCTCAGGCACCCAGTATGATTTGTGGGGCCTGTCCCTGCCAGGAGTTAGACTTCAATGATCCTCATGGATCAGATTCCTGAAGTATAGCCATTTTCCAGTAACCAAGCTCTAGCATTTTACTGCTAGACTAAGGTATAGACTCCTAAAATCTAACCCTTAACTAAATAAAGGAAAAATGTCTAAGCCAAAATTTCTCAGCTGAGAAATCCAGATCATTATTTTCAGCTATACATCATCTCAAAAAAACCCTGAAAAATTAGATAAGGTCCTCAGAACACATTTTTTTTAAATTTTTTAATTCATGTGACAAGTTAACAGCTAAAGGGTGTGAAACTTTTTAAGCAGGTTGTGCTCTAGTTATCTCACATTATCATACATAACTGCTTATATATGAATAATCAAATATATGCAGTAGAATACAATTTTTAGATTTAGATCAAGTTAAAGAAAAAACACACACAAAAAAAATACTAAACCCTCTAGGCCTCCATAGGGTAAATTAAAGCATTTAGTGAAAGGAAATACTGGCATAAACAAAGGCTTTGAATTTCAAATATCCTTCAAGAAGTTATTAAATAGAGACTCTACTGCTGAGAAATAAAAAGAAATATGGCTGTATTTTGCCTCTATCTCTTAAAATTGCAAAAGAAATAGTCATTACATTAGCTTAGACTCAAAGTAATTTTTCCATTTTTAATGCTTTATGATTACTAAAGGTTTTTAAGCTCCTGAAGACAGCAGCAACACATATCAAGGAGACAAAACTGGAATGCAAATAACTTTCTAGCTGTCTATCAATCTAAGAACAATATACTGAGCTTTACTCTATTTGAACCCTCATGGCTTTTCTGCAGGCTTCAGCCTGTATTACAATAAACTGCACATGATGACAGGCATTTGCATCTCCACAGATTTGGCTCCCAAATTCAAGACAGATGTGCCAAAACTCAGAACCCTCTTAAAAATCTTTCTACTGCCTCATGAAAAGTCTGGGCAGAGTACTGCTTTCGTCTGCTTAAGGGAACCAGTGAATACTCCTCTGCAAAACTCCTGGGACCATCATCACTTCTAACACCAGCCCAAGAACTGGCTGTCTCAGTGTCCTCAATGCTGCCATCATTGTCTTCATCCACTGAAAATACTTCCCCTCTTATCGCAGACGCTGAGCTGTTGTCCCCACGTAGCCCACGTGGCAGCACACGGCTCCTAGAAGGATGGCTGCCTTCGGGTTCAGTCTTCTCTGAACAGGCATAAGTGCAGCCTCTGACCCAGCACCGAGGAGGTTCTCGCCTCTCCCAATATCTGGCAGACCTAGCCATCATTCCCATAACATTTCCATCATCAGGCAGTGCAAGAGTCCAAGAGCTTCCACCATTGCAGTGTGCACTCAGAGGGGGGGCACAACTGCTAAATTTGTAGACTGCAGAGGAAAGTAACAAGATTAGATCAAGCAGATAAAAACAAAAATCCAAAGCCAAGAAAAACCTTGTGTCTGATTGGCTGAACATCACCTAATCACTAAATATTTTAAAGGTGTCTCATATCATTTCCCCCCCAGCCTCACCTAAGCTTTTGAGAAAGTAAATCAGTTGTCACAAGACTTAGCATCATTTTTCCAAGGTCAGAATTAAAAATTAACTGTGCTACATTTTGCTGGCCTCTACTGTTGTGAAAACAGTCTTTCCTGTCTTCCCAGTAAGGGCAGAGAAACCTCCTGCTCTTGTTAACTAAGCCTGGAAGTAAAGACAAGGACAATGACCACAATGCTCTCAGATGTCAGTGTTCTCCCAGCTCCATACAAGCCACGACAACACTCCTACGATCCATCAGGCATGCTAACTTTAACAGAAGACTAGAGCATAAAAAACCCAAAAAAACCCTGAAGGAAAGCAAAAACTCTAACTACAAATCTTTCTTGACCTTCAATAATTTATTTTTTTTTAACCTTTCATTCAAGAGCTTTCATTTGATTTACTCCTGACTCTTTTTACTACCTCTGCCCCTCCCACACCTTCCACCCTCCAATATACCAGTCTTTGGTTTCTATTTCTTTGTGGTCTTTCTATTGTCTCAGAAGTACTAAGGAAAGGGAGTTCTGACCTTGAAATATTGCTACATAACCTTTCCAGACAATCTTTATCAAGGCCTAGCCATGGCCTTTGAAGAGGGTTTATGTTACACAATCAAACCCACTCCCAGGCTTTGGGAACACCCACCACTCTGAACAGCAAGCATAGAAGAGTGTTTGGAGTTCTCCATGAGCTGGCCAGGAAGATTGCCTCCTCATGAGAGGAGGTCTATGTGTGTAAAAAACCCTCTGCAATTAAGAAGGAGGCTTCCTGCACATGTAAGCTGGCAGTGAGGTCTGGAAACTAGCTGTCTACCTGTTATAACAAAGGGACCTGGCAGCATCCCTGTCTGGCAGTTCTGCTGCAAAGAAGTCTTGACCTTCCTCAGAATAAGAGTCAGTAAGAAACTACTGTGCTGCTCCTTCTCTAGCTCCAAGTCGCACTGGGTAGGGATGAACTCAGTAGATCCTATATGACATTTGCTCTTGGTGAGCTGCAGAGCTGATCTGCACAGTGGGAAGGTAACATTGCTGAGGCTGGCAAGTAAGTCCACTCAAACCATAGGGAACCAGCCTGAACTCTAAGTATTGTATAAAGATGCCTTAAGTTTCAAAGCCACACGTATTGCACATTAAAGGAACACTAAAGTACTCTAAGATGATATTTCTCTGTTTTGGTGGGGTTTTTTTGTAAGCAAAGAGGAGGTTGTAGGTCTTGGAGAAGAGAGCCAGAGCAAGGACACAAGACAACATTTTGAGCAGGTCAGAAAACAGCAGCTCTGAAAACGCTAACAGGACAGCCACGGGGGTGGCTTAGAGCTCTTTTACTTTTGAACCCTTATTTCAAAGGAGTCTCCTATGTGCACACAGACAAGACAAATGAGGAATAACAGCTGAAATTAAGCAGCACTCATCCTCCTCATCACCCAATACCACTATCCCTTTCTCAGATCACCTTGAAAGGTCCTAGGTTCATCTGCTCCTCGGGGTACAGGAGCTGTCTGTCTACGCCTTCTTCTCCGGGATCTAACTGGCCGAGGTCTGGCAAGCAGCTGGGTTTGGCTGTCTGCTCCAACATCCTCTTCCCCAGGGGGACCCAGGGCTCTTGGGCTGGTCTGCTGAGCCATTTGAATAGGGTCCACCTAAAGCTAAGAGTAAAGGTCAACAAACAGGAGACCTATCATGAAGTTACTGGTTTCACAAGAAAATGGGAAACAGAGTCCAAGAGCTATAAAAGCTCATGTTTGCCTCATACGTTACAAAGCAAAAGGAAAGCCTTGGGGCTAAAACAGCACCAGCAAACCTTTTCTGGTATGACCAGACCTTACCTTGCAATTTAACCCTGCTTCTTTGCGAAAGTGCCTCCTCTCCTTGTTCTTAGGTAGGAGCACAGTGGTAACTCCACTAATAGGGGAGGGGGAGAGGACTACGGCTATAAGAAGCAAACAAATCACTGGAGGAGGAGCTAACACAGCATCTTCTCATTTGTAATCAACAAAGCTTTTCAAGGCCTAATGAAATGAGAAGAGAGCCCACAAAGCCTGTCTATGATGTTTGGGTCTTAAAGGAGTAAAACATCACAAAGTTTCCTTGGTCCTCAAAGAGGTAAAGAAGGAAGGGTGAACCTCTCATTTGGCTGAGGTACGTTCAGCACAGGGACAAGGGCGGAATAAATAGATTTTACTTCTTTGTAACATGTAAGCATGTTTTATCATACTGTTTCCCAAGATTTTGTTTCAGTCTTATTCTATGGAAGTGTCTGCCACAGTAACTGGAGTAGGTACTTCTTCCTCTCTTCCAGGTGGCACTATCTCCCAGATCTTATGAAAATACAGTCTTCCTCCTGGACTACCTGACCCTTGTACAGCCCCCCTCTTAGGTTCAACTACCTCATAGATTTTCACTGGCTTATGTGTTCCTTAGGCTTTTTCTAGCACTTTGTGAATTCCTCTGAGACCCTCTCACAATTCTTTTAGGACCACAACACTTAACCAAAAAAGCCCTCAGGCCTATAGTGAAGAAGAAGCAAATTACTACTTGTACTGCTTCCCATATCTGTGGTAATGTACAAAGAGAATAGGCAGCTCAAAAATAAAGGACTAAACCAAAGAAAGAGTCATCTCCAAGGCACTTGTCCCTCCATGTTTGAAAGGGCAGAGTTACTGATGTCTGTGCATGGCAGCCTGTCCATCTGCAGACCCCCTGGCTAAGAGATGGTCCAGAATGGATGAGGATGGATACATTTTTCAAAAGTACTGAAAGCTTGATGAACTTCCTGTGGACATGGGCTGTTTTGATATTTATAATTATAATCATCACCTCAAAACAAAACAATGCTGAGCCCTGGGTTAGAAAAGCAACTGGAGTGGTAAATCTTGTGTTTTCTCCTTTTATATTTCAGAAGCAGCTAATTAAATGCAGACTTACAAAGTGACTAGCACCAGACCACAGAAAGCTCACTTCATTTCTGGGCTCTGCTATGTACGTGTTCAGCAATAAAATGCTTTTTCCCCTCCTGACCTGTCAAAGGCAAGGGCATCGTATCATGAGTTAGTGCTGGGGGATGTGGGGGTGGGTAAGGAATGGTGGCCCAGAAGTTGAGGTGGACAAAGGCTTGATGATCCAGCTCATATGACCTAATACACTGTGTCACTGCCTTTGGGAAATACAAGCCTCCTGACACATGCCCTTGGCTGGAAGGTCAGAATAGAAAAGGCCAAGCTCAGAAAATGAAGCCCTCCAGCTGAGAAAAATAATCCAACCATGGACTGGAAAAAGCTTTATTTTTTCCTCCAACTTTTTTTTCTTTCCAAATTTTCAGACTTGATGCGTTGCTGTAGTGCACTTCACATCTGATTAAATTAGTCACATTGCATTATGCCATATCAAATGTGACATGTTGCAATGGAATGTGAACAGCATATAAAGATGTACTGCCATCATAGAGCTGCTACCTGCTTCTGACACATCACTGTTAGCAGCAGGTAAGAGAAGCATCCAAATCCTTCCTTGCTATTTAGTCATGCTTTTGCAGCTAAACAGTAGTTTCTTGTATGGTTACTTAATTTTGAATCAAATTATTAATCAGTTACTCCAAGAAACTCTTAACTACCCCATACCTGCTTGTGATAATACACAAGGAAGTATCTAATCAGGATTCAGCCCATCCCTTAAAAGTGTACAAAGTATGCTGATGAAAAGAAGGCTAGCAAAGTGTAGCATATAGACAATTACAACCTACAGAGAACAGGGCAGAGGCATCATGTTATTGCTTGTGTACATACAGTTAATATTGTTTGGGGGGCTGCAGGAATCCCACCACAGGGAAACTCTAAAATTTAGCTCACAGACTAAGCACCTCCTGTTAAGCTGATATCAGTACAGCTCTTGTGGGGCTCTGCATTGAATTGAAACTACTACACCAATGAAGAGCACAATGAAAACTTTAATATGATAGTCCACCATTCTTCTGGTAAATGTCTGCCCCCCTGCATGGCAACATATATCAAATGATTAAAGAAAATCCAAACTAATTTGATCTCAACCAGACCACTACAAATGCACAGCCCAATTTATACTCACTCTGGACTCGATGTTTTATCTGGGGTTCTTGCAGGATAGTTTGAAAGAGACAAGAACAGTTTCGGGAAGAAGGGCTATTTCACTACTTGCCAAAGAGATTCTAGCTCATTGCCTCTTTTCTTTTACATTCCTACAAGTCAATACCTATATCCAGTATATACCAAATGGCTCAGCCTTCCTGTGAAATGACTAGCTAAGCAGTCAGCAAAGCCATTTCATTGGGTAAGCCTAAAAGACTAGAAAGGGGAAGTCCTCCTGGTTCAGGGCTGGCTATTCAGCTTATTCTATGTAACTTATTTTTCATATGTATGTAATGAAATGTGTTTTATAAACCATGGAGAATTCAATTTGTAGTAATCATCTAAGGACGTTAGTTTTTAAGTTACAGTTATTAACTGCAACTTTATTTCTCTTTTGCAGTACTGTGAATTTTTGGACAATTCTGGAGGCCCCTGGCTCAGGGGTTTTAGGGAGCCATGGCATGGCAGAAAGCTCTCCTCACTTGAACAAAGCTCTGTGACTCGGTTTAACCAGGTGGATGCAATGGGGACTCCCACAACCCAACACCATGTGATACTACATGAAGCTGAGGAAGGAGGCTGGCCTGGCTGGGAGGTTTTGGTAGCTCAGTCTTGGCAAGTCTAATTGCAGTGCTCGTGCTCATTACTCTGTGTTCCCTGGGGAAGTTGTGTCCTATTCTGTGATTCTTCCACAGCATTCATCTTTCTTGTTCTAGGAAGAGAGTAATCAGGTTTTGACAACTTTTGTGGTGTATCTTTGACAGTGGAAATTCTTTTGCCTAAGGTATATGGGCACTGCGCTGTTGGGTAAATACCCTGTTACCACGTATCTGTGAGAGGAATAGTGTACAGGCTGGAATGATGAAAGTTGTACTGTCTCTTTACCACATTTTACATTATGCTGTCTGTTTTTCAGACACTATCATAACCAAAAGTGCTCAATCTACAAGTGAATGCAAATTGATATTGTGAATTTTCTGATGACATTGTTCAGTATTCTCTGTCTCACAGTTTCCAGTGTTGCCTGAGGGCAGGTATCCCCGAAAAGTGTGTGTGTGTCGTGGTGTTTCATGGAAATGTTTTTTGACTAATTAAAATCAGGACCTTGGCTGTATAGTTGAGAAGAAGCCAACATACTAGAGTGCCTGAACACACAGACCTTGCTTGGGAAAATCCCTATTGTAGGGGTTCACCAAGAAGCTGAGCCCACTGAACTAGTCTAGTGCCTCTGCAGCAGACCTCTGAAAGCCTTATAGAAAAAGAGCAGCTGACGTGGGATACATTTCTCTTTGCTTTTCCCATTCCTTGCAATTGGCTAGTTTTGTATCTTTTCCAGTGTGTGATCCAGAAAGGGAGGACCAGTCCCGTTCATAGATTGTCCTGGCTTCCCTTTTCTGTCTTTCTGTGGTTCCTCTTTCTTCTCATTCAATTTGATACATATTGAGCAGATGAAATGAATAACAAAAGGCAACTGTGTTGTAATTAATGCACATATGTAAAACCAGTGCCTGCATAGCTGACCTTTACATTTCTGTTTATTTGGCTGGCTATAAAAGAAACTGCCAACACAATTTTCCATTGGCAATGATGTGTTTATGACTGTACCGAACTGTAGCACTTTCTATTTTCTGGTGAATGAATAGAGTAAGAAGGTTGGTGATTGTGAAACCAGGTCTGGATCTGAGCTAACCCAGTATAGTATTTCTTTAGAAGTTTGAATCAGTTCCAGGATAACTAAGATATGCTCTCAACATTCCCTGGATTCACCTGCTCGAGTAGTCTCTGTTCCAAATTCGAGAAATTTGAAGGAAATACATCAAGTACATGGTCATATACCTGCAGCATGTCTGATGGAGGGCAGAAGGCTGATGTTTGAAGAAGGCTGATGAGTACAGACTCACAAAAGAGAATCCTTGGAGGAGGAAGCTGTGCACACCAAATAGGTACCTCAAGCTCAAAAATGTATCTCCGGTTGGTTCTGAATTAGAAGCACTATGGCTTTCCTCTTAGGCTATGGAAGATGTTACTTGCTATATGTTATCACCAAAAAGGAGTACCTTCCCACCACCCCTTACTGGCTATATCCATGGGTGGAATAAGTCCTATGCAACAATCTAGGCAGACTTTTTCTGAAGCTTTGGGGTTAAGGTCACACATGACTGTATGACCTGGTTTTTGGCTGGTCGTGACTTCACATGAATGTGGCATTTGAGCAGCTGCAGTCTGGTTTGGGATTGCTATAATTTATACCACAGATGATGCTGGCTCCTATCCACACAAGGATCTGGGAAGACCACAGCCTTCATACTCACTGATTGGCTCAGTAAAGATGGGGAAATTTGATGCTGCCCCAGCAGTAAAGCCAGGATTTTAACTGCCTGTTCAGCCATTTGATTTGTCTGGAGATTGGTATGTGTCTCTCAGTGCTGGGGAAAGTAGAGGAAACACAATTCAATTCTGAAGTCACTGGAGTGGAAAAGCTGTGATATTGCCCTCCCTCTTCACCCACTTGGTTTGGTCTGATAAGCAAGGAGCATCCAAAGTGCTTCCAGGATCACACACAGATATGATGATCACAGCATGACCATTGGTGCAGCCAGAGCCATGTGGTTTCCAGCCACCAACAAACCCTGTGCTGCAGAGGCACGTTCTGGTGGGCACAATGGGAGCAGGAGCTTCTGCCTTTGCAGGAAGAGTGGGAGGTTTAAAAAAGCCCTGTGAATTAGGACTGCTATTGCTCCTATAAAAAGATAGGGAAACTACTGTTTGGTCACTTCTGAGCTTCATGGTTGCCACTGGAGGGCTCAGCTGAATGGGGACAAGGAGGAATTGTTATTAAGCTAAGTTAACATGAGGCCAAACATTGAGGAGTGCAAGTATCTTGGGCTCTCTACAGGCAAGAAACAAGAGTCAGAGAGTGGCTCCTTCAGGAGTCATTTGAGGTCCACTGAGATCTGAATGGCTGCCTAAGGCTTTTCTCCCTGCCCTGGCTTCATGGAGACCTCACAGGCACCACCCTGGTGACTCAGTCATTGCAGTTTAGGTGAATGCAGCCCTTCAAAATCAGACACCCTCACAAGTTACTGCAGGTCTAAGGGACTGTTAGGAAATAAACTCAGTGAATTTTGCTGCAGAAAGGCATTCAGACATCTCCCTGTGTATTACTAGGGCTTGTCTCCTGTGGAGCTGCCTGCTGTCTGCTAGCCCCTGGGAGTCCCTTGAAAGACAGCAAAGGCTAGTACCTGCTGTTTAGGGGCAAGGAAACAGAAGCAGTGGGAGGTAAGGGCAGCACAGGGCCACAGGGTGGGCCAGAGGAAGGTTTAGAATTAATGATTGTGATTGACTATTTGTTTATTCCTCACCCTTAACTGGCAAAGGCTGTTCTGACTGCCATTCAGAACAGAAACGAGGCAGCAGGTACTTTGTGAATGGGGAAAAGAAGATGCTTGAGGGACACCCTCAGCTCCCTAGAGATGCCATTGGTAAAATGAGCATGGTTAAGAGGCCACTCTCCTTGGTAGCCACCTAAGTCTAATCTGGGGAGCTCCCATAGCCAGGTTTTCACCCCAGATGAGTCCATGAGGTCCCTCATGCTCCAGCTCCTACAGGAAAGAAACCTGGGCGTGTGTGAGCCAGACTCTAGAAAGGAGCCAAACCCCGGCACAAAGCCTCAACATCTTGACACAACCTCTTTCTTGAGGAAGACAGACGGAAGGAAATCTGTCTCAGAAGAGTTTCCTTCACCATTTAGTGGAGCCTCTCGATGCTGCCACTGAAGCCCAGCAGCCCCTCACCTGTTGTTTTACACTTCATACCCAGGCAGCAGGTAACAGCTCGGTTGGTAGATATGAGGCCGACTTGTGAGGATATTTTCCACAGCCAGGCATCATAGCAGAATGCAAGCCAATCTGCTAGCTACTGAATTTGCATATACACAGGCTTAATAACAAGTGAAAGGCACTTTCTGTGAACTCTGTAGCTCTTATCCAACGTTTTCAATTAATATCTGCTCACTCGAGTTAATAGATTTCTCCTATAATATTTACAAGGCTGTATCAACTCTCTCTTTTGACTAATTAACACATCTTTAAATTCCTTTGACTAAAGCTTTTCATTGTCTGGTGAATAATATTTAATTTATCAGGCTTTAGATCCAACTATTTGGGGGGAGGAGTCATAGACTTATTAAAAAACAGTCTTTATTATTCTGTCTTCTCATAGTAAGACAAAGTCGCAAGTCTTCCACTATATTGTTTGGTATTGTGAAAGCTTCCATTTTATGTGTGTTTTTATTTTAATGGTGCCATTTCACTTCATGTGGAACAGCCAGGTCAACTGATTTTTTCAGAGTTGATGGTTCAGAGGACTACACCTTCACTCAAAGCCTGATTCTGCTTACAAGAAATACACAGTACCATGAAAACTATCATTGCCCTTGTCCCAGGAGACTGAGCACTGATTTGTGATAAAAATGATCTTTGCCTGAAGCCAACAGAAAAAAACCAAAACAGAATAAAATCCTCAACCATTTACCATAGCTTATGTCACCAGAATTGCTGAAGAACTGGAGACACAGTCTTCTGTACGGGAAAAGTTACTCACAGCCTTTGCAAAAAGAATAGATTAGAAGCTGGTGTCTTCAAAACAGAGCTCCACACCTCCATAGCAAGAGGAAAACTAAGTCTGGTTTTCCTCACAATGACACCTCAGTATCAAAAACACATTGAATTTTCTCAAAGTGCACTTGTATGTTCTTCTTGGAATGCCTGCTTCTGGACTCATGTCATCAGGCACGGACATCTGACTCTTTTTAATTCCTCACTTCAGCACCTCCGTGCTACTATTAAAGTTTATCCATGAGAATAGTCAATCAAAGTAGATAGCACAGTTCTTTGTAAGAGGAGACCTTTGCTTTAAGGAGCAATAAAAACCTCGTTTTAAAAAAACCACACAAGTGGCATCTGATTTAGCAGCCTTTGAACTCAGCAGCCTGAGTGTGGAAGTTCAGGGTGTATGGCTATTTGTTCAGGTGGATACCACTGACACTTGGGGGTCGTATTTTTCAGATTTTCTTTCCTATCATAACACTGAGAGATTTCTGTTTAAAACAAGAAAAAATAAAGCTGACACCACAGAGAGAGTGAAGAGGACAATCTGTCTCTTCTAATCCTTGCAGGAGCTTTTGTGTTTAAATCATGCAACATGGTAGTCTCAGAATCTTCATGAAGAGGTTTGAATATCAATATTCATTTGTAAGTGTATCTCTACTAGGTAAATTGAAGCACATTTCTGCTTTTACTTTCTGATAAAAATACCTGTTTCATAATGCTCCAAGTGTTACTTAAAATGCTTAAAGTACTAGCATGCTTACATGTAAAGGTAAAAAAGCAACAACAACACAGACTAGCTTACACTTTTTCATAATTTTATTTCTATAGTGAAATTTACCTTCCCACATGGAAAAATAAAGCAAATATTAATATTGCTCCCTAAATATACTTTTCATAATGACCTATAATAAGCAAAGCTGGTGGCCTTACATGTTATATAGTTCTATTAAAACAAAAGTGCCTGCTTATTAACTTCCCCTACCCAGACATTTTTGCTGAAGTTCTCGATACCAGGTGTTGACCCAAGCTGCCTGGTTTTAAAAGGCTTTTTTGCCAATTTTTTTCACCTATTTTCCAATCTACTTTAGGAAACCAGCAAGAGTATTGGTCTTCCCAAATATAAAATTCTGGTAGCCTTAACTTTGAGGCTTTTGAAGGCCTTATGCCTCAAAACAGGGATCTGACATTTGGCACAGTGTGACTTTTCCAAAAGGAGGTGATTTACCACACAAACCCTTGAAAACATGAAGCATCAAGATTCTGAAGTGCTATATTTTAAGAGCTTCATGTCCCAAGCTCTGGTTCCCATTAGGCATGGTCCAGACAAAGATCAAACAGCATTTTCTCAAAGTTTTCAAATTCCTGGCATGGATAGTTTGGAGCTGGGTATAGACTCAACACAAGCTCGTGGGAGCTTTTACGTGATCACAGTGGACTCCCAGCAAGGCACCAGCAGCCTGGCTCAGTGATAGTTGTTCCCATGGGTCCTTTTTTTTGCTGTCTCATTGGAAATACCAGAACACTCAGAGCAGTTGAAGACCCTAATAATGGCAGTCCTTTAAATAAATGCTGTGCTTTGTATAATACATGCATAATACTTACTCTCTTATGCATGGTCATGAAAGATATGCACCTTATATGAAAGAGTCATATATATTCATATGCACAGGTGCACATGGGTTGTTCTGAAAGTTCAGATTCTTCGTGCCTCAAATTCAGGACTTGAAATTCTTGAATACTTTGGATCTTTATTTCTGTGGGTTATAGTTCACCATTCTTAAAGACAACAATCTATTTTATATCAGTGTTGTGAAATTATTCTTCCTTACTCTTTGAGGTCATCCAGTTCTACAGTGAAGTGCACAANCTATGCATGATCGTGAAAGATATATATGAAAGAGTCATATATATTCATATGCACAGGTGCACATGGGTTGTTCTGAAAGTTCAGATTCTTCGTGCCTCAAATTCAGGACTTGAAATTCTTGAATACTTTGGATCTTTATTTCTGTGGGTTATAGTTCACCATTCTTAAAGACAACAATCTATTTTATATCAGTGTTGTGAAATTATTCTTCCTTACTCTTTGAGGTCATCCAGTTCTACAGTGAAGTGCACAATAAAGTTCACATAAAAAAAATGTCCACAAACAGACGAGGAAGTCTGTCTTCTGAGCAGGATTTGAATGTTGTGAAATACATAAAACCAAACACCTGAAAGACAATATTGGATAGTTGTTCAGTATGTCAGACATTGAGTCCTGCAAAGATCCAATGGAAGAAATGGAATTTGATCAAAGACATTCATTCAAGGACAGTCTCAATCCTGGGTATGAGATCTTATTACATAGTTGCTTATGCATCTTCTTTTTTATCTTGTATTCTATAACATTCTTTTAATTTTGTTTGTGTGATACAATCTGAAGCATGAAAGGATCACTTCGGCAAGCAAACACTGCCATTCATCTGTGCTGTAGAATTAATTTCATTTGTGTCTGCTGAAAACAAAGCACAGTGAATATACTTATTTTAAAGTGTGTCAGTGTAAAATGACATTTAACATAGACGGTATCTTCAATTAAAAAGAAAAAAAGTAGTGAATAAGAGAAGAAATGAACAAAAGAAACAGTATGCCCAAGAAAGTACTAATTTAGACTAGCAGAAAGCTGAGAAGAGCTATTGAACAATTTCATTATCACATCCTTTTCAAAGAAGGAAGGCTCCTGCTTTCCTATTTCACGATAATTGGATGAAGAAATGTGGGTGGGAGCACAATTCATTGCAGAATTTGATGAATTATTTACTAATTAAGGAGAGAAACAGGATAGTGTGAGCTATATTACTTTGATATGAATGTTCCTTTTATTATATTATTTATACACATGCAATTGTTGCTTTTATTAACTAAGAGGTTAATCACTTGAATGGGATGCTTTGCATTCTTTACAATTACATACACCAGCAAATTGGCTAATTTTATGTGAAAAAAATAACCTAGCAATTTTTCTAGTACTTATCTGTATGGTGCAGTTTAATAACATTTTTGCACGGTGTAAAATGAATAAACCAGCTGCTCTTGTGTTTTGGCAGCAGCACTGCACATTGCACCGTGGCACACACAGGCTCAGGAGCCCTGGTCGGGGTTCAGGCGCACTGCAGAGGTGATGACACACAACTCCCCCAGGCTGGGAGATGAACCTGATGACGTACTGTGCATCCAGACATCCTGTTTATGGGGCAGGCTTGAGAATGACTTCAAAGGTGACTGCCTCATTTTTTTTTATGCAGCTGGGAGTGCCATTTTGTTGTAGAGACATTGTTGCTGTAGCAAACCGATCTTTGTCTAGACTGGGTGAAAGTAAAACTGCCCTGGTCTATGTGTTACACCCTGATAGTGCAGGGGATGCAGAGAACCTCTCCTGCACTCAGCCCTTCACTTTCTGGGGCTGAAGGACTCATCCCTTGCACTGCTGCAAAACCTCGATGTCCTCTGCATGCAGAGCACTGGTGCCACCAAACTGCCCACGAGCCTTTCCCCCATGTACCATCAGCCAGACTGACAATGACAAGCCCCTTGATGGGAGCTCCTCTCTGCTGCTGTTCCACAGAAAGCACATTCGGGGCTTTGTGAACTGGTGCTGCTCTGATAAGACCCAAATAATGGGAAATGTGCCTGAAGGAAAAGTATTTTTCATCTGAACATCTCTTCATATCTAGATCACTTCACCAGAACTCCAGAGCCCACACTGTAACTGTCTACACCACTTAATTTTATTTTTTTAAAAAACCCCCAAACATATGGTCTCCAGATAGAAACACCTACCCCTATTTAAAATATATAAAAATATGAAAGAATCACTGTTTAGGTTTCACATTTACATGCCCCACCCTTCCTTCCCTGATGCATATAAAGGCATTGATATGTTAACATCATTTGTTAGTCATTAGAAAACTAAGCAAAAGTACAGGGTTTGGGTTGATGATGTAATAAGTTATTTAATGATTTTCACTGATTCAATGAAAAAGTATATCTTATTGTTCACTAGAGATGGGGGATGGGAAGTTAATACATTTTGCTTTAGATATGAAGCATTTTGGGAACATTAATGGATTTTTTTTTTTCAATTGTAACCACATGGGGTTTTATTAAATTTTAAAATGAAAAAAAAAAATACAGATGGGGCAGCTCAGCCATCTAGCTCACTTTTCACATCTTCATAACACACCACAGTGCAGCCAAACTAAGCATTCATGACTGCAGCCCTGGGAAGGTCTGGGGAAAGCCTGAGCCCTACAGTGAAGGAGTCCATTCTCCACTGCCAGGAACAGAAATTTTTTCCATTTATCAAACTCTTCCCTCTGCAAGAGAGCACAGGAACACTCTGCTGTGGTTGTTCTGTGCAAGCATCCTTCTTTTACCATGCATTACTGGGACACAGCTGAACATGACCCAAGAGTCCTCAACAGTTGAATCCAGGAGAAAAAACATTCTTAACTTGTCCAAGATGACTGAACTTCCCCACTACTTGGCAGTTGTATTCCGAAGAAGACATGAGTCCAACATAAGTATCCAACCCACCCAGAAGGAAATTAAAGGGTGAGGAAATAATAATGATAGTAGGAGAGAAGCACAGTCTGTGTTCTCCAGTTGTCCAGGGAAGAAAACATCCTTACAGCACAGAAGCATGGCTGAGCTTCATTATCAGGTTTGGCAGACAAAATTCGCTTTCAGAATCAATTCCATTTGAAAATAGTTATTCTAAATAGACAAACAAAATACACGCATAAATACAAAAAATAAAAAAATCCTTATGGAACAGTAGTGGGAAACCTTCCATTTAATAATGTCAAAATATGCTAAGAAAAATCATAAGCATAATGACTACACCAGCCACCTATTTCATGGAGCTGTGAATGTGTAATTAAAAGGAGTTTTCCAAGTGAATTTTCTTTTACCTTACTGAAATACTTCATTTCAGGAAGATTAAACGAAAAACTCCATCAACACTGACATCTTTCTCTTAAACATATATTCATTAACAAATCTGTCTCCTTTTATGATGGAAAATCCACCAATCAAAACTTTTTTCCTTGCCCCTACCTTTCTGTTGTTGGAAAAATCAATCTCCCACTCTGGGCTGGGAAGCAGCCCTTAGGTGTGGAGGTGCACAAAAGGCTGTGGGGGGTACCGGGACCCTCAGGAACGGGCACCATCAAGCCTGAGAAGCAGGGAGGTCTCATCCCCTCAGGCACCACTGCTGATGTTGAGCACAAAGCTGGGCTGGGGGCAGCAGCAGGCTGACCTTTCCTTCCTGGGGCCCCAGGATATGGTATCACAGCACAGAGGCTGAAAGGGGGGAAGGCATATGCTCATTCCAGGACTTCCAGCCCCCTCACCCTGCCCCAGATAGGCACAGATTCTCCTAACACACCAATCCAGCCATGTAACTCTGGATTTGAGGGCTTATTGGATTCAAGGCATCCAGTCACAGCCTGAACCTCTAAAGAAGCTGAGTGCTGAGCAGGCCTGCTCACTTGTAGCAAAGGCAGACAAAAAAGAGCCCAGTAGTAGTGACATCTCAGCTTGAAGGAATATACTGAACCAGCCCTGCACTTAATTTTGCCTCATCTGGAATAGAGGAGAGGCAAATACCTCAATGAGAAGTGGCACTCTAATATCAGGAAAACCAAGAAGTCACAGTTTTCCACACGCACTGTGATGTCATCTCATGGTTTTTCCTTACCTTTCTCAACTTTAAGAGTCTTGCATTTGCCTGTGCTATGTGAAAGCTGCACTGGTCAAGTGAACCCATTGTGACGCTTCAATATGGCTGGGCTAACTGCATCTGCACTTTTAAAATGAAAATTTAATAACAGTCCATATGGTCATAATTAAAGAAAAATCCATTTACATCTTAAAATGCACACATTTTATTGAAACCAGGCTACATAAACACATCTGGAACACAGCTTTAGATAAAAAGCATATGCAGGGTCTGATTCTGTCATTGCTTATACTGGAGTAAGTAAAAATTTGCACCATCAAAGTCAGTTGACAGGTGTAAGGCCAGTGAGAGATCAGAATGTGACCTTGGGCCTTTCATTTCAACAAACAGAACACTGCCAAGTTTCACTTCAATCTTGCAACTTGGAAGAGAGGGGAACCAAAAGTTTATAGCCCATATGTAGGATTATTGTATTACGAATAACTGAAGTTTATAGAAAAATTATTTCCATGGTTAGACCTACAGTTCCACTCTCCCTAAAAGCAGACAGAAGAGCAGACAGTAACTTCTCAGCTTTAGTAGGTTTTTTTTTAATTGAGAGGTCTGTACACTAAGCAATGTCCAGCATGCCCTAATACAATTAGTCCATCTTCCATTCTACATTTATGAGTTTAAAATAAATGTAACTGCAAATAATTGTATCATATTTAATCAAGTGGACTCTCCATTTTTTCATGGGCTTACCCTCTGTTTCAGGGGTGCTCCACCCACAGATAAGGGATATGTAGAGCTGAAATGCCTGAAGTCCTGAGTACTTGCAATATGTTCTGAAATAAACAGGTAATACAATATTTTGGCTCTGCTCAGAACAGGACATCAGCAGTGGCATACAAACCAGACAGGTGGGTTCATTCACTTGGAATTGCAGGTATCTTGGGGTTAAATGTATTCCCTTCCTAGCAGAATTCCAAAAAAAGTCAACCAACATATTATGGCAGGATGTTAAATATTCAATGTATTACATTATGGGACACAAAACACATTTAAGATTAATACAGTCCTTATTTTTCTCTTGTATATGTTCCACCACATGCATCCAGCAGGGCAGTAAATTAAAAACACTTCACCGAGGTAATGGTAGATAATTTATTCTGGTTTTACACACTGTTTTTAGCTTCCAGACATGGGAGGAATGACTCTCCCTTTGCAGCCAACCTTATCTCTTTTCCAGGGGGATTCACTTCTCTATTGATCAGCAAGGGCTCAGGATCTGTAAGATACCAGATTTTTCATTTCATATATAAGTAAAAATTAAAACCTTGTAATTCTGGGCTATGTGCTTTCATGTGTGTGTGTATATGTTATTGTGCTGAGACAGACTTGCTCTGTGTCATGTTGTGACCAACAGGATGAACATGTGTACCTGCACACTTCATTTAATCCACTGTTATAATACTGTCATTTCTGGGATATAATGTGTCCATCAGCTAGCAGTCCATCACTCTATTATGAACATTTAAGAAAACACAGTGCCTTATATTAAAAGCTAGAGGTGAATTTTAGGTTTGAAGGAATTTAGTTACTCAGAATAGAATTTGGTCCTGAGACGAAAGCTACCATCTTCACCTTTTGAAGCATGCCATGGGATCCTTAATGACCACAGATGGTCGAGGCCTCAGTTTTATGTCTCATCTTAGAGAATCAGAACAGCCTTTTATAGATCTAGATGCAACTAACTGCTGGCAAAAGCTGAAACTTTTACATTTAATGAAGCTGAGGATCTAAGTGCAAATAGCAGCTATTGAACTTGTTATGGACAAACCCAGAGTCTGATTAAGTCCATGGAGCATTCACTCAAAAACAAGCAGCCCGTTGTGGTTTACATGTCAACTCTCCTTCACTGTAAGAGAAATCACTAAGTTCTCTGTGGTCTGTGGACACAAAAAAGGCATCTGCCCTGTGTACCAGGACCAAAGACTCTGCTTCCAGTGAAGCCTGAGAGCTGTGCTGGGAAAAAACTCTCATGGGACTGAGCATCTCATCTAGATACTCACCTGAGAGAAAATATAGCTCAAAAACAAGACATTTGGCTTTTGTAATGCAATTACCTTGATAGTCTCATTAATACAGCAGAGCCTGCTCTAGGGGCCTTACAGGATGGGAGGCGTAGCCTGGAAGCTCCAAGTGACAGATGATCTTCGAGAGCCCCTGTGCCAAAGAAGGAGTGTTTCCCTAGGGATGTGTGAATTTCAAGTTACCACAATAAGGTGTGTTATTTTAAAGAGCTTTAGAGGGCAGGATTGTATGGCAAGTCTGACAAAGCATACAAATAATCCAGGGGAAAAATAAGGCTGCATTCCCTTAAAAAAAATAACATTGGCATCCAATTTTTAAAGCTATAATTCAGGGCATCAGGTTAGTTTAATTAGCTGGGTTTCTTCTGAATTGGGCCTGGATGTGTTGAATTCAGACGCCCTAAATTTGTTCAGTTTGCAGGCCACTCTACAGCTCTCCGAGGTTTTTGTGCTTTGCAGTCATTTTCTGCTGCTCCGCTGCCAAGCTTCACAATTAACTGGAATGTACAAACATTTCTCCTGGGTTTGACAGGAGCAGAGACCTGTCTGTGTGCTGAAGGTCATGTGAGAAGTTTCGGCAGGGTGCACTGTCTGAGGCGACAGCCTCTTGACATCCCCCTTGCAACCCAGTGTGCTCATTCTAGATGTTTTTTGACCATAGTTTGGCTGCTCTCAGTGTTTATTTTGGAGCTGGAAACTATACCCAAAAGGAGAGCGGTGTTTTTACTGCCCAGCGGGAGGCTGAGCCTGCGAATCAGATCTGATCTGACTCACCACTGTAGGAGAGAAAACAAGCACATCCTGAGCCTCGATCCAAGTGTGGAGTCCTCACCTAAACCCCCAGCCCCAGGGAACTCCAAGAGCTGGAGTTTGGCAATCCTTGAGTCTCTAAAGCATTATCCAGAGACTTCTTCCCATGCAGTCACATTTTCAGTGAGGAGGCTTCCTATAGCAAGAGGGGATGATAAGGATTACAGTGATTTTGCATAATTCTACATAGTTTGAAGTAAGTTGGGTTTGGTTTCTTGGTGGTTTTTGTTTTTTTTTTTTGTGAACTACTGTGTTCCCCTTCTTGTTTATTGTGTTTAAAATACAGTTCTGGTTCATAAAATTTTTTAATTTTCCTAACACATGAAAGCATATATTGAAGGATGTAAGTTGTATGATGACTGATCTTGCTAGGAATCATTTGTATCTAAGCCAGACCTGTAGCAGCAAAACAGCTCCAGTGGAAGACATTGATGCTGACTCACAGCAAAGGAGCCACTCAGGGTTGTGCATCTTGACTGTCAGGCCCTGGGGTTGGGGGTGGGGTTAAATTATAATATCTCAGTCTTAACTTCTGTGTATGGCTGTTCTTTGTGCCAAAGTAGTTTCAAATCTACATATGAAAATCACTATAAAATCTATAGTATATTGTTACTGTTGAGCACAGATAATGTTGACTTTGAAAGCAAAGCCTATTCACTTTTCACCGTTGAGAAAAATGATATTCAGAGAAAACTGTAATAGGGTTAAACTGAAGGTTACATGAAAATTATGAAGGGGACTTAAAGGGAAATGCTTCATTTTCTTCCTGTTATGGACAAAGGTGAATGAAGGGAGCAGCAAGATTGGCAGGAAGTCATATTTTAAAGCTGGAGATATAAGATAAAAACTTGTCTGAAAACAAAGTCTCTAGTCAGCAGTATTGATAAAATGCCAGATTCCTTAAAAAATAAGGAAGAGTTGTTATAATAAAAAAGAAGAAGAATTAAATCTCTGTTTTTATTGCAACATTTAGTCTTCCGCTCTTCTAAATATGGAAGCTCAAAAGTTGCATGTCAGCGGACAAGCCCTCCACCTATAGTTAAAAGGGTAGGTTGGTTCCAAGGTGTGATATGATAGACATGTGTAATACTGTATAATATTGCACAGGGGCTATTTTATCTTTCTAAGAGCCATACTGTACAATACTGAACTAGTTTTGCTAGTCCCTCTGATGGATACAAAGTGCAAAGTGGTATCCATATGGCCCTATGGAAGTATAACATCACATTCTTCTAGCTTATACAAGTTTAATGGCACTGAATTAGCATGGTCTGCCCTTTGGTGCTAATTCTTTCTGCACTCAGGGGGTTAAAGGAGCTTCATACTATCCAGATGTTCAGTGGCTCCTGCAAATGAAAGATTAGCAATTTTTGCAACTGCTGCTCTTTCTTCTGTTCGGTTTTTAAAGCTGATATTTTCCTTAAGAACTTGCTTAGTATCTGAGTCAGAGGAATGTCTTCCCTCAGGTAAATCAATCAATAGGCTGCACAAGAAAAGGAACAAAATGTAGAGGAGGTAGGCCTGAGTTGTATTAATTTGTTTACAGGAATTGCCTTCCAGGGACCAATATATTCATCCCAGGGTTTCATTTTCCTCTGTGAAATAGGAATCAAACACAGCATTATTTCAGGGCATAAAAAAAAAAAATAATAAAAAGTAGCTCAAAGTTCTTCAAAACCCCCCACATTTCTAGTGCTAGTCAATAAGTGTCCCTATTAATTTTTCAGATTAGACTATAGATAAATGATACAGGCATCAGAAATACAGCTCTTAATTCCCACCTACCACCAACCAGGCATCCTGGAGAGAATAGGAAAAGTAGCCAAAAGTCATTTCAATAAACAAATACTAGCTTCATATCTTCTAAGCCTGTCTTTTGTATACATAGGTTTACCGAGATTCCTGCTGCTGCAAGAGCTGTTCAAGCATGGAATAAGTAGAGTTCCAATGAGACAAAACCTTCTGCCTCAGCTGGCATTTTAAAACCTGTTTTCTTGCTGCAGCTCAGCTAGAATTTTTCTAATCCTAACAGAATGGCTAGATTTCACATCTTGCTCTAGCATGTTCTTTTTTCAGTGCTCCAGTTTTGGTACAGAAAGCAATGAATTGTCTGAGGCAGAAAACAATGTGGGATGTGTGTTACTAGCCCCGTGACTGCACTCTGTGAAACCTCCTTAATGAAGACATGCAGCAGGCTGCTCTTGGTGCTCTTCCTCTGCCTTTTGGGAAGTCCAGGCATGCACTGTGCCTGGGAACAAGCTCCTTCTCATGCAGTAAAGAAAACTAGGTGGAGATAGTAGCATCTTGTATTAGTTAAGCAGACTGGGGGCACGCTAGTAACTAGTTATTGGAAGAAAGTATTGGCATAAACTTATGACCACTTGAATTAATTATTTATTTTATTTAATAGGCACTGATATGTTTGTTTGGTGTTGACTTTCAGCACCTTGAGGGCACTTCCAGCCTTTCCATACTCAGCCTCCCTCAGGGCCACCCCTGGCCATGCCCATTGCTTCAGAACAGTGAGGATCCTAGATATCATAATCCCCCGGTCTACAAGGGGTAGAAAATTTGGGAGCACTGAGTAAGATAAAAGAGGCACTTTGACAGAAAGGGTTCTTCCACAGCAGACGACTCAGTTATGGATTTGCAATGATTCCAGCGTGGCCCAAAGAGATGCACCACTGCAGCCTGAGACACAGACAGGTTGTAAATGGACCAGGACTAGCAAGGACCACAAGCAGGCTGGGCCATGGTGCACATGAACCAGGTCATGCACACACTTACCCAGCGTTGCTCCAGGAGTAGAGGTTATTGGCAGGGTTATACCCTGTATGCTGAGGACTCAAAGCTACAGTGAAGGGTAGCTGCAGAACAAGGGAAAGGAGGAGAGAAAGAAAAGCAGGGGGGGAAATAAATATGAAAAAACAAGGATCTTCAGTCAATTTTACCAGTGTGAGGATCTCAAGGGATGGAAGAGCTGATTCTCTAGGACTTCTGAACTCTTGTCCCCTCTGAAACATCTTTGCTATGTTAGTGGCTAGCTATGTTTATATATTTTGAAGAGATCCATAGAATTTTATTGTGATGTGCTCTGTTTAGCAGCAATGTTTATCACAGGTCAGATTTAGGATCAGGCATGGTCCAGCTGCAGTCACTTGAGCCTTGTAAGCAAATGTTTGATTTTAAGTCTACATTCCCATTTAACAAAAGTAAATTCTCAGCAAGAGGAAGGCTAAACCTTAGCATATTACTTTCTTCTAACATGACAGATCCTGAAAGCTGCTTTTGTAAACCTCAGGCTTTTGGAAGGTGTAGGGAGCTCCAGTGACTGGTTAAGAGTCTCTTACCATTCCAGCAGAAGCAGCAGTTTGTAGATGCAGCAGGAAAGAGTTACAGCAAAGGGGGCAGAGAGCAATGGAGAAAGTTAATGATCAGATCAAAGAATCCCACTCTTGAAAACTAATAGCATTACCTCTGAGTTTGTAAGACCTACAAACTCAATCAGAGCATAGCAAGTGGGAGAGTTCACTACCTGGCACCACAGCCTAATTGGGGAATTGTGCAGAACAGTGATGAGAGGCAGGTATTTGGAGGGCACTGAATCAGCAGTGATGACAAACTCACCACAGAGACTTTGCTAATCTATCAGACCAGAGCTGCTGTTGGCCAAGCAGCTAGATCAAATCCAAAGCTCTGTGAGTTGTCCCCAGTAGAGTGAGAAAATCATGATGATCTACTATTTTGGGTATAGTTCGTTTTATTTTACAGAAACACATGAAGCCTTGCTTCCCAGAGCATGGGCAGAGAACCAGACAACAGGAGCCTGCTTTACTTTTTATGGCTCCTGGCTTCTTCCAGTCAGCATTCAGTCCCCAGACTCTCTCTCCAGGTAGCTGTTTTGTTTCAGGGCCACATTAGTAGTACTCTTGCATCTGTCTTGTTTTACCTCACTGACTCTTCCCTCAGTTGCTCTGGTCTTTCTGCTGTTTCTCGAAGACACTGAATTACAGACCAGTGTATCAGCCCACGGTTTGCTGTGCCAACCACCAGGGACATAGATAGGTTTGTAGCTAATGTGGGGTTTGTGCAAATTCTACTTACTTTTTTGGGTTGGGAAATGGTTCTTTTTATCAGATCCCTGATATGACAAAAGTATATTTGTGGTTTTCTACAGCCATTTGAGAAGAAGGTAAAAGACTTGTCTCATCCCCTGAAATTCAGTCCATCTTGTGAGAATAGTATAAAAGTCTGCATGTTCACTAAATTATTTGCTTTTGCCAGCTGTCCAATGAAACAAGTCACTCACCCTGTAGGAAAAAGTACTTGAACCTCAAGCCAGTGTCAAGGGATGACATTATATCCACCCCTAACTTGCAGGCTCCAAATGCAAATCAAATATTTGCAAGAGTGAATGTTCTCTCTGAAACCCCAGATACAACATGAGCTCTGTCCCATATAACAAGCCTGTGCAATTCAGGAAATATCTTGGGGCAATCAAATTCTACAAGGAAGTTGTGGTCACTGGAAAACATCACAACTTCACCTCTTCCCCACTGCTTCTTTCTTCCATACAATGGGGAAACCATTTTCTCTCTCTGACACTCTCTGCCTTTTTATATCCCCCTTCTGCTCAGCTCAGCCATAATCCCACAGCACACCGTGTTCCTCACGTCTAGTTGGCTTCCTTGAGTCTGGCTGGCCCTGGATCATACTGTCCAAGGCATAAAACAACATTGGTGGACACCTCAGGGCAGGGACAGCATCTCTGCCACATCACAGGAGTTACTGTAATTTAGGCAATAAAAATGAGAATACCCGTAAGAAAAGTCACCTTGGCTGTCCAGCTCCTTCTCTCCTTGAACTCCAGTGGCTTCTTGGCTCTTGAAATAATGTGGCACAGAAAGCTGGTCTCCCAGGCACAGAGTTTCTTCTGCTGGGCTCTAGCCAGCTGCTCTCTTTGCCTGCTTTCTCTCTTCATTGACAATTTATTGGCCGCCCTACACCTGGGTTTTTTTCCCTCTTAAATTTTCTCTTTTCTGGGCAATCCTTATACTTAACTCAGCTGGCTGTATATTTCCTCAGCACTTGAGTGAGAGCGTGTCGACTCAAGGGGAGAACAGAGACGTCCCTCACTGAACCTGCCTCCGTGCCACGGCCGCGCCTGTTAACATCAAAATACAGCGTGCTTGGGAAACGAGACTGCTCTTCCATTTCAGTGCTACCTCCTGCTTGTACCTTTATACTTGGTTTATTTGGATCATCTCAGAAGGCTCGGGAGGATGGTCTCAAACATCCCTGACTCCCACCTCACCAATGGCCTCTCCTCGCCCTAGGCTCAGAGCTTAGTTTCCCTATTCCCCCTTCCAGTTGCTATGCCCGGTGCCTCCCATGGGTATTCATTTCTATGCTCAGCTTCTGAAAGCATGTTTAAAATCACTTTACATTTAAATTAGCTAAGGGCCTTAATGTTTGGATTATGACTAAAGAGCAAGTGGGTTGTAACTCTTTCCTCTCCTTTCAAATTTAACATCTAGATCAAGGAGGGCTGAAAATTTTCCCTCTCCAGCTCTGCCTTCATTTTTTCTCCCAGCAGGTCCTCATGTCTAGCGCCAGTGGGAACAACCAACCTGTCCGTGCTTGGGACTAATCGGGACCGGCCACAGGATGTCACTATTACTCCACAAACATCCGGAGAGTGAGGTGTTTGTTTACAGAAGGCCAGGGTCTGAGTTTTAGTTGTCTACAGCTAAGATTTTGCCAGCCTGCTCAGCTCTGGATTGGAACTTGAGGAGGCACATCCCGATTCTCCTCAACAGAGCCACAATCCCGTGCAGAATTTGGCGAGGTGCATTTAGAGGCAACTTGCTTGTGCACAAGCGTATGCACACATCAGTTTCAGTTTGTCCTAAATTTACATAGCCCTTGGATTTCACCTTGGGTATGGGATTTAAATGCTTGAAGTGAGCCAAGAACTGCTTGTTTCAAGCCAAAATCACATTAAGGCTCTGAGTATCAAATGGTTCCCTGTAAAACCCTAAATCAGCCCAGGTCCCCTCCAATTCAGACAAGGCTCATAAAACTTAGGGTAAAATTCAGTTTCAAGTTCATAACAAAACCCAAAGGCAGGTTTCAGGTTTGCATTTGGATTTTATTCTGAATGTTTGTGTAGCTCTGCTCAATGCAAGGTCACAGGCATTGGGTGGGGAAAAGACTTTTTAAGTGTTTCCATACTCCAAAACAAAGATAAACACATGACTCTGGGCTGGTGCAAACATTGGGTGAAAATTCAAATGCAGCAGTAGATAGAAATATCCATTCAGGAGAAGTAAATCTTCATAAGTGGAGACAGAAACCAGGCTAAGTAAAATAGTCAAAAGAAAATATCCCCATCCTGGGAAGCTGACTATGAATGTGTCAGCATAAGGACTCTTAGTCTCCTCTCCCTCTTACCTCTTCAGCACCTTGTCCTTTATTTCTTGTTTGAGATGTATGAGCTGCTGTACCTCAAATCTGATGTCTTGGGGAATCTCCAGCCAACTCCCTTCCAGGCCAGTAAATTTTATATTCACATCTTGCTCACAAAACAGCCCAGTTCACAAAAATGTGTCCTCTGATTACATATTATTTTTAATTGGTTGAGTTGTGAGAACTTATTCCATGTTTACACCTCACTATATTGAATTCAAGTGGTTTGTGGTTAGTGGTACCTTTTTTTTTTTTTTTTTCTGGGGAAGGATTGTATTATTTGCAGAAAAAAAACTCATATGTATGTTATAATACTGTTATGTTCTTAATTTGTTCCTTTTTATTTGCTACCTTTCGGGTAGCACTGGGCTTAATTTTTACCCTTTGGATAATGAGGTAGCTAAAACACCAGGAGTAGTCATATCCTATTCCTCTATAAAACAGGATTGTTTTTCTCAGTGTTGGTTCAGGAATGCCTGTTTTGCAGGGCTGGTGCCATGATGGGTAAGAGGCAGCAGGTGATTTATGTGGAAGAGAGATCTCTACAGAAGATCATTTTAGAGAGACCTGTCTTAAAATATCCCACCAGGACAGACTTCATGAAGGCTAGGCACATTATTTTAGGAAACAAACTTCACTGGTTTGGCTATGGTGGGCTAAGATCAGTTGGACAAAGACTATTAGAAAAATATGGAAGAGGATTTCTGTAGTTTCTGTGGAGCAGAAATTTAAAAAATCTGTAAAAGTGGAGAGATTCTGTGTTATCAAAGGTGAAGAGTTTCCACGTCTTATTTTGTGTTTGGCTTTTTCTGTAGTCTTAATGCCCTCTCACCAAGTCCTGCGGGCTTTAACAATAAACCTCAGGCCTCGGCATTGGCTACATCTCACTGTTAAACCTGAAAGAATCTTGATTGGAACTTTGCCTGGTTATTTGTTGCTTTTTGTGCTGTCTCCTGCCACCAAGAGATAGAAGGAAACATCATTCAACTAGAAGACTTCCCTTCCAATTCCAGCTTCCAACAAAAAAACAATGGACCAGAAAGGTGACTGCTGCCTCTAGGGAGGAATTACTACTCCAGTCTGGCAGAATTACAACTGTCCACCTGAATTTGAGTGTGAGCAAGCTTCTGTTTTAACCTTCCCTCTCTCTGTTGCTTTGCGTGTCTGCTTAGGCACAGAAGTTGAGCTATCAAAACAGCTACAGCTGATGAGAAACCTCGAGCTAGGCTGGTCCAAAGTTACACAGGTAATGAGTTAAAGAAAGCAGCTGTTGATGCATTTAACAAGGTAGATTAGAGCTTTGTGTTCTTCATGTTATTAAGTCTAAGGAAGAATTTGTAACGTCGAACTGGCTGCCTGGGCTAGTTTCATTTCGCTGAAACAGCAGAAGTGGCATGCCTTGCCCTTAGAGCTGGGTAAAAATCTAGCTGGCAAATACCTGTACTGAACTATGCACTTCCATGGCTGTATTTCTAACACCAGTGGAGACAGACAGCTAAAAGCCAGCTTAAAGCCAAACAGAATCTGTCTTATGATCTGTCTTTTCATTTTCTCAGCCTACCTCATCTTCGCTCCACAGGTGATGCCGTACTACAGGTCCATACAAATGGTAGTTTCAGTACCCCCTACCCCAGTGCCAGGTTAGTGCTGACAGCAGGAGGGTTCCAGTTTCCACTGCACTCTTTCCAACACTCCCTTCAGCTCATGGCACATCCCTACAGGGAGGCACATAGCACGTGCTCATCCAACAGCACACACCCGTTATTCTCTGTGCAGATATGGAAGGTCATGGTGGGCAGCACAAAGACATTTGGTGCACAGCCCAGCTCATATTTCCATTGTTTAGGAAGATGAGTTGTAGACATACCTGATGTCTCATAATTATCAGACAGTAACGAATGATTCTGAAGCTGCTATCATGGGGAGTTACATCACCTGATCAGATCAGAGCACCATCAAATGTAATCCACAAGCCCCGTAGACCAGGCTGCTCTATTTTTTGGTTATCTCTCATTCTCTGATGCAAGTACTTCCTGTAACAAGAATGTTCATCTAAGGCACATGGTCTCCATCCGTGTTTTGCATTTAACACCATGTCCCATATAACTGAGCTGCAGCTCTCAGAGCAACAGAGACATGTGGATGGATCCAACAACTCCATATGCTTTCTGTCTGTCCAGTTGCAGTGATGATTTCACCAACCTAGACCAGACTCAGAAGTCATAATTTGCATTATTTACTTTTGTTATTCCTACCCACATCACACAAAGAGCTCAGTGTACATCAGCATACCAAGATGCTTCTGAGGCCTTATTTCTCCAGAGACACACATGGCAGTTCATGTTGGAAATCACTGTGCTGAAGCCAGTTGGGTAGATTAGAGATATAAAGAAAATTAGATTTGTACTCCTGCAGTAATTGCTGAACTACACTGGGTATTTTATGTTGTGCCTTTAGACATGTGCCGTGATATTTGACTTAAATGTCCTCTTTCTTCTATTTTGTCTATTTTAGACATCTCTCTGTGTTTTACACCCTCAAAGTTCCTACAGATACTTGTATGCATTTGTATGCTTGTATCCTAGAGGTCAATAAGGAATAAGGACACCTGACAAATATGGTACTCTCTGTTCTGTTTCTTTCAGCTTTGGGACAAGCAGAGCTGCTTTGAGGTAGCAGAAGAAAGAACTGCAAGGTTTTTTAATATCAGGCTGAATGCACACATAGTTTAGAGTGGTTTCAGGTGGTACTTCAGCATGTAAGAGTTGAATTGATTTTCTTTGGTTTAGCCATTCAAGTCACAAAATGGGCTAAATACAAATGTAATAATTTTACAATGTATCCACTAGATGGTAGCCTATCCTTTTCCTTGCCATTTACCAATTCCATAAAGACATTTTATACAATGACCAATGATCCATTCCATCTCAAGAAATCTCATATATTCCTACTGCTAAGGAGATACTTGCCCAGTGGAACCCAGCACCTGAGCAGGGAAATGCATCCCATGAAAATTCTTCCTTGCCAGAAATGCATTTACCCACTGTCCTGGTTCAGATCTGGTACAAATTTTAGTGGCTTGTAGGAAGTATCCAAGCAGTACAACCTATATAATCCTGGCATCTGCAGTTACATTTTGTTACTATTTCACATTCAGAGCAGTCATTCACATTGGTCAACAATAGTTTTCCTGCTTAGACTGGCACCTAAAATTATGATATTTTCTAATCTTGGGAAAGCTTATCTAGGGCATGATTAGCCTTTTACTAAAGGTCAGATTCTGTACAGAAAGTCTAAGGGGTTTTTTCTGCATAACATTTTGGAAAAAGGCAATCAATAGTGAGTCAATGTATAAATCTTCCTCTGAGCCTTCCTGAAAAAGATCAGGATAATCATGAATTTTTGTGCCTCCTAAGCAAAACACATTTCTTTGATCCATTTTTTTTCCTAATAAATATAAGAAAGGAGAGAGAGAAAGGGAGAAACATACATTATTAAATATCATCCCTCTTCACAATGGTATCTGTGTACCAACAAAGATAAATACAATCGCCGAGGACTTTAAAGGAGAGTTGAAAACAAAAATTACAATGTTTTGTGCTGTGTGTGGCATAAACTGGTCGAAATAAAAGTGTGCCACACAGCAGCTTTTCTGCTGTGTATGCCTCTAATCTCTGTCCTCACAGTGCTACCAGGTAGGAGGTCGCAGAGAGCAGCAGGTGTTTGACAGACACTTCACTTTAATGACATTATATCAACATGCCACAAAATGTCACAGTTGCCTTTAATTAGCTGCATAAGCATTTTGTGCTCACATATATATACATATATACTATATATATGTATATATATAAATATATTTCCAGCAACTCCACCAGCCCCTGTAAGGGACTCCAGATGTGTCTGATGATCAGTACTCACCAAGGCAGTCGACAGACTCAGACATTGAGGTTGAAGGCATTCAGGTGAAAACTTGGGACAGAAGACATCTCAAAGAGCCAGCGTGAGCCCTGACTTCTGTCCAACATAGGGAGGTGACCATCAACCATTACAGTGTGGCACAGATTGCAGGCTATTCTTAGCCTCAAAAACACACTGACTCGATACAAGGATATTCCCAGTGCTTTTGTGTCATGAACTTCTCTACTAAAACTTTTTTAAAAAATAATAAAATTAACACAAGCCTGGTTGGCAAGATTCCTGTGTGCCGATCTGGAAGTACATTTACACCCTAAATTGTTTTTACTCAGCAACTGAAAATGCTTCCCTAGTTTCTGCATCTCATTTGTATGATACACGGCAGTTAATAGAACACTTAGGAGAGTTATTAAAAATGTTCATTCCATACCATCTTTGCCATTTTTATATTATACCAAGGGGAGTGAAGCTCGCTAATGCAATACTTAAGCCCTTCAGAGTTCTTACTACTGTACTTTTCCTACTTGGTTCATGTACCATGAGTTCATATAATGTGGTCTGAAGGAAAATGAAGGAAACATACGAAAAGTCCCCTCTGACTTAAGTTTGTGCTTGGTCATTCAGTCAAGACCAGGTAGAAAGGAAGCTGACCAGTAACACGTGGTATTTTCCAGCCCATCTTCAATCCATTATCACAGAGGAACCACCAGCATTGCTGAGAGGCTCAGCTTTGGGCAGCCCTGGGTCTGCATTGGAACTGGCTGGCATTGGCTCTGCCCGACATGGCAGCAGCTCCTGGTCTCATCTCACAGAAACCAATCCTGCAGCTGCCCTGCCACCAAAACCTTGCCACATAAACCAAACACATTTATTTCTTCATCACATAAAAAAAACCCAACCTTCCACATATTTCTACATTTGGGATTATTATAGTGGCTCGCCCTACCAGACTATAAAGATGTCTAGCTGTTCCCCTCTGATGCAGGCCTTAATGCTATTCCTGGATAATTCACAGTCTGGAGGACTGTCTCCTTCATATGCTACATCCCCCACCAGACACATCAAAATCCCAGAAGAAAATAAAATGGAGAAATGCAGCCAATTGCAAAATGTGCTCATCAGTTGTTAAATTTTAAGTGCTAATATCTGACACAAGAAAATGGAGGACTGTGTAGTGTGATCTCAGGCATTTTGTACTGGCACAGGAAGAATGCAAGCACACTGATGTTTAAGGATAAGTCCCTGAGCAGCACTGTTGATCATTTAATGTAAAGATCTGCTCAGAATTTAATTGCCATTAAATGAAAAATAGGTGAACACTATCCTGATTTTTAAAGAGAAAAAAAGGAAGTATAGAGATTACACAGTCCCACAATTAGCATCAATAATTCTCTTGCCGCAGCTACAGCATTTTCTACACCCAGTTTTAGAAGGGATACAGCAGAGGCAGGAAACAAGATGAATAGGAGCCTGATATGCCTTTGGTATGAAAGGAGCCAAAGAGAAAAGGACAGTTTAGCACAGGGAGATGAAGAGGAACAAGCAAACTGTTGTACTTAGTGTGCTATAAAGAAGGAAAATGAGATGGTCATAGTTATCATAGACTACATTGAATTATTCTAAAAGGCTGGTAAAAGGAAATACCTTCTACACACCTCACAACTAATCTTGTATCAGATAATATCAATCTTAAGCCCTATTATGATCCAAAAAAAGATGCTTCAGAAAGTCCAGCTCCTGATCTGAATCTGAATTTCATTGCTAGAATGAGCTTGAATCTATCTGTTAAAAAGTATTGCCTTGTCAAAAAGAGAATATACGTTGCAGAAGTAAGCATTCACAAATGACATCTGTATTTCATGTTTATCTGCTTCTCTGCACTTTAAATGAAGGTCACAGTTCCCACTTAACATGACAACACTTCTCAAACACTCATCAAAGAAAGAAATGGAAAGAGAATGCCATTTCAAAAGAAACATTTTCTCTTGACAGTTACAGTAGCTATAGAGCAAGCTGTAAATAGTTAAAGATTTTTTGCCTAAGAAGGTCCTTAGGAGTAGAACTCATTCTTCCAAAATACTGTAGAAGGGTCAGCAAGGCCTAAATCCCAGCACTTATGCCAACCCTGATAAGTAGAAGCAGCAGTAGCAGCAATGCAGGGTGGACAGCTGCATCCCTGTGCTCAGAGGATGCCATTGATCACACCCAGCAGAACCCACACCAACAAAAATATTCACCTTTTTAAAACAGAAGGCCCAGTTCCCCTTCCTCATGTGACCTTCCACCCCAGCGTTGGTGTGCTAGCAGGGCTGCACAGGAACAGCCTCCGAGCAGAGTAAATTGCCAAAGATGGAATACGACCAGTGGCTTGGATTAGTGATCACCACAGTGGGGCAAAAGCAAATCCCCAGCGCAGACAAGCCCCAGCTGAGATCTATGAGGCATTCAAACTGAGACAGAATGATTTATTGGTAAGGCAGGTCAGTCAACTTGAAATTGATTTTGATTTGCACTCTCCTAAACACGTCACATTCAGACAGGTGTTAGCTCCGTAACCAGAAGGTGAGTTTCATTTAATAAAAATAATTTGCAAAATATTTTACTGCAACATGAAAACTTGAAAGAAACTAATTTCTACGCTGATCCTTAGATATAGAAACTTTCACCAGTTGTTCATATAGTATGAAGGGCAAAAATTCCAGCATCACTGGCAGGAGGATTTTTAAGGTAGCTTTTGATCCTTGGGGGGGCTAATGATCATTAAATAATGACATGTAAACCCAAACCACATTGTGCTGGATAATCTTTCTGCAACCAGGTGGTTACATCCACATAACATAGTAATGTGACTATTGATTACATTATAGGCTAAGCCACAGCTATTTAATTAATTTCTGCTGAGGTCTACTGGGTAATTTGCCGAGGAGTGCTCTGCAGGAAGCACTCTGGCAGCTACTGTATGTTGACTTTAGGGCTGATAACTCTGATAGTGACCAGCAGCTGTTCCCCTGGAGACTGGGATGATGTGAGAAAATACAAGACTTCTTCAGCACATCTTGGTGCAATCAGGGTGAGATTTACTCATGGGCCAAATCAAGTTGAAAATCTGCTGTTGAGGTATCTCTGGTTTCAGCACTCATATCTTCTGCCTCCAGTGATTCCTCACATTCCTTGCTTGTCTGTTTCTCCCCACATGCTTTCTCCACTTTCTGTCCCCACCAAAGCATGGAAGTGCTACTCCATACAGCACCTTGTTATATACATTCCCATGGTACAGGTGAGGAGGTGCTGCCCTATAGTGAAGGTCCCTAAGCATATGCAAGTGCCTTGACCCTACTGATCACAGCAATATTTATTAACTAAAGCTATTGAAAAAATCCATGCAGAGTTTTTGAGCTGCAGCTATTTGTGCCCAAATCCCAAATTTGGATCATCCAGTCACAATGCCTTCAGCTCCTCCCTCAAACCCTTCAGGAGTTTTCATTAGAATCGTCTACATCTTTGGTTTTAATTTCATTAAGAACCTTGACGGGCTGCCCTTGAGCACTGTACTCTTACAGAGCTGAGCAGGTTGGCAACAATTCCTTGCATCCATCTGCCTGGCTATTTTTCATGGAGCAGATTTCCATCCCCACCTCACCTTTTTGTGTGACTCAACTTAGAAAGTGGTCTGAGTGCCCGTCAGCAAGGTGAACAATACCTAAAGGCCACTCAAAGAGCAGTGTGGTTAGTAAGGGTACCTGTGCTACCCTGTGCTACTTTTCCAAGACATTATCACAGGGAGACAGAGGAGAAATCCATCCCTTCCTCTGCTGGAGAAACCTTGGAAGCAGCCTGGAGACAAGTACGTGAGGCAGAAGGATGGAGGACAGGAGCACTCTTTTCCTCCTGGGAACTATGTGTGGGGTAACTATGCATGAAAGAGGTCTCAGAGAGAGAGAAAAGCATAATTTTAGGTATCATTCAGTGACGGATTGCTTCAAATTCAGGACATTCTTCCAGCAAAAACCTCACTAGTTGAATGTTTGTATAAGATGCATTCTGTGCAAAAGGCAATATTCACTGCAGGATGGAGAGGGAATAGATATGCGTGCCACTATTCACAGGGTACTGCACCAGGTGGTAAAAATCACCATTCAAATCATCTAAGGCAGTCAAGGAAATGGTAGACAGATTGTCTCCAGGGATTTGAGCAGGACAGTGCCTGTGCTGCACAAGAGGGAGAAGGTTCTCACTGGTCTTTAGAGAGGTTCCAAAGCTCCATTGCAGGGGAGAGTTCAGGATTTGGACCTGTTAATATGTGAAAATTTTTTTTGTGGCACAAAGTAGTATTCCTACATCCTGGAGAGGGTGGGACACTACCCTGGCACCTCTTGAACAGTGAACAGCTCTGCTGGGCCACTGCCAACCCCATTCTGCCCTGGTGCTGCAGGGGAAGCGTGGTACACTGAGCCCAGGGCTGCACACATGACCCAGACCTAAGGACAGGGGGTGCTAAGGAAAAGCATGTTACTGGAGTGAGAGCCCTTCTGTGCTGGCCCAGCAGGTGCTCAGCTGCTTTGGACCCTCCCTGGGAGATATCTGGATATTAAAAACACCTATCATCACAGGTTCTGAAAATTCATGTTTGGGATGAATGCTGTGTACCTGAACCTTAAGAGCTTCCCATGTCCTGGACATGCAGAAAGTCTGTGGTGGAGCTGGGAATTTATCCTGAAACTCAAGCTGGAATGACTGAACCACTTTTCTTCCTTCTCAACTCACTGGAGACAAGATAAAAATGAGTATCAGACTTGTCATTTAGTGTTCAGGCAGACCCTGAGTTGTCATAGATTTAATTCAGGTACCAATAGTCCACAGAATAAATTGCATCAAATGTCTAGGGTTATTGAGAAAAGGTAGCTGCCATTTTTTCATGTCTTTATACATGAAAAAAATACAAACTTTCACTGGAAAAAAAATTTGGTAAAGCTTTTTCCCATTCTTTAGGGGCAAAAAAAAAAAAGGTCCAATTTTATCTGTCAAGTTTTCCTTGATTTTTAATGTGATTTTAAGTGGATTACACAGACTTCATCCCAGGCATGCAATAATTATTCTGTCAATGAACAACTTACAGCCAGGGCATTTAATAAGGAACTTTTCACATATACTCATTTTCAAATACATAAATAAATAATCTCAGAAGCAGCAGAACTCGGCAGCTGAAATACACTCACATATTTCTGAAGTTCACAGTCCCATTGCCTGAGGAAAGAGCAAGAGAGTGTGAAACATTATAAAGAGGCTGAGAAATACTGAATTGGTTGGAAAAGCTGCCTCTCCCCCTTTGGTAGCAGTGCTTGCTGTGACAGCACCCAGCAGAGCTTGGCTTTGGTACCAGAATGGCATTAAAATGTAATTGCTACAAAGGTGACCAGCTTGATCCATGGACTTACTTTGTGGGGATTTTTTTTTCCTCAGGACACAAAAGAAAAGAGGAACCCTTAACTGAAGCAAGCTGAAATGAAGAAGCCATGGCTCATGGTCTAGGCCAGCTCAGAAGAAAGAACACAGCTAAAAGCCATGTGGTGTGAGAGGCCTCCTTTTATATCCACTCATCACCAGCTACATAATGACTAGTTAAATCCTCATGGGGGAAACAAACACATAGATTTATTTTTTTTTTCTGACAGATGAAGTGAAATTTTATTGATTTGACAGCTTTTCAGATAAATCACATACAGATCTAAAATGCAAGATTTCTGTGACCAAAACTACATTTTGAGAGAAACTCAGACAACTCCATCAATAGCAACTGATAGAGCTGAATATCCAGAGGGAGTGTATAAAGCAATAAAAAGCTTTTGGGGAGAGCAGGTGGAGGCTGGGTCAGAAGATTTCAAGGTTGTCTGTAAGGAACATGTGATAAATGTAGATTTCAAAATGTCTCTATATTTGATTGTGCACAGAAGTCAGCTGAAACAAAGAATTGGAGCATTTCTAAAATTTAAAAATTTTATTTCAGCAACAAGTATTTGCTTGTTTTTCAAAAGGGAGAAATGGAGTGGCATAAGAGTGTCCATAAGTATTTGGAAGAGAATCTGCAAATAAGTCCTGAGCGTTTCAGTATTTGTAAGTTTTGTATGATACTGTGGCAGGCCCAACCAAGAAGAGGCACAGTGGAATGGAGAAGATAGGTCCTACATGGAAGATGTATATTACACTGACCAGCAGGGTTTGAGACTCCTTTTTCTTTGCTATTTGGCCTCATAATGTCTATAAACCAGCTCCACTGTTCCCATTATCAGAATAGTGCCATAATTTACTCTTTGATCTACAATTCTCCCTTCATGCCTGCTCCAAGAAACAATGCTGAGGTGGAGCAGCAGGCGGAGTGTCTCGCAGAGTGCTGCCTCCCTGGAGCAGGGGGTGTGTGACTGGAAGCCAGAGCCAGCTCCTCAGTCTGCTCCCCAGGGCAGACAGTTAAACAGACCCCGTACACGAAAACAACAATTTTAGGAAGCTGAAAGTAGATCATGTCTCTTGGTTCATTAGCTCTAGCCCACAGCTCTCACAGATACTACTGCCTGAAAAGCTCTTTCAGAGAAAGTCAAAATCTTCCCGTCTTTTCTGTAGCAAAGAGCTCCCACATTCTTCATGCTATCATAGCACCCATTCACAATGTGTTTTTTAGCTAAGTTAATCCTTTTTGAACTGGGATGACTCAAAATGTGTGCAACAGTCCAGCTTAAAATCCTTTCACTATTTATAAGAACTTGTTAATAAATAGCAGTTTACCCAACTGATGATTTGATGGGGAAGACAAGATATGCTCTCAGCTCCCAAAGGCTCTTGAGTCATTTCTTGCTCTAAAAAACACAACCAAGAATATATGGCAAGACCATTGGTGTGTAAATAATTACAACCCCCTCACTGCTGAGCCTTTGAGTTTGCATTTTTGGTTAAGCTGATTGCTCATTGAAAAGGAAATATATGGGCTTATTTCTGGAGAGGTAATGTATTCAATGACAGTTCTGAACTCATGGATGCATTCTCTTGATCTCTTTTTAGTTTAACCTGCAAATAAAAGAGTTTTCTATAATGATCCTGTTTGATTATCTGTCAATATATGTATTGGATAGTTTGTTCAACGGTATGCTGACCATGGAGAACTATTAATTATGTCCATATTTTTTAGGATAATATTAATTAGCCTTCATGGTAAATCAAGACCTTCCCTCCAGCAGTGCCACACTGACACCAAACGTAGTATTAACTTACAAATGATAGCAAAGGAATGCTGTCCATCTAGTGTGTGGTCTCTAAGCAGGGACTCAGACAACAAATTATTCCAAGCTGTCTTGCTTATGATATAAGGGATGATGCTTTTATTCTTCAGTTGCTTTTTCTTGTGTATTCTCTTTTTGCTTCTCTTCCTTGCATTTTAAGGTGATTGGGGCACAACAAATGACATCAGCAAGTAATTTGGCCCAAGAGGTGTGTAACTGTAAAGCAAAACTCTCAGTACTGGGACACAAGAGCCACACTATTCATCTCTTATTTTATGCAGAACATTTTTTTTCTATCTGCATTTTGGTTTAGTCTGATTCAAAGCACCAAAAATACAAAGATGTTGCATAAGCCACAGTTTCCCTTTTTTAATCAGCAAAAAGTCCCTTTTTCTCTAAAAATATGCAGTTGGACATTTTTATCCTTTTCTGCCAAACATTTTGTTATTTTGGATTGTGGTTTTTCATGAGTAAATAATTTGGGGCACTTTGGGCATCTCCTTCCTTCTTGAAATACTGTGGAAGGTGGTTGACATTTTGGAGCAAAGTACCATAAAGTGTTGCTCAACAGTAGCTTATGCCACAGAATTCACTTAATTTACTTGAAATCTTCCCATGGATTTGTTCACCTAATTGGTAGCATGTGAATCTATCTTATTAGACATTTGTTTTTTGCCATTACGTGTGGAACACTTATTGACAGCCACTGTAACACAGGGTAATGTTTGTATATAGTAAATGGAGGCCTAGCAATTGCATATCATCCTCTACCCCAGAGAAACAAAAAATGATGATTCCTGATGCACACAGATGCTTTTTATCTTCAGGGAAATACCAAGCAACTCTCTTTGCACCAGCCTCTGATGCTGTTAATGTTCATAATTACTATATGTTTTCTTAATAGCATATTAAGGTTTTTTTTCTTTATTAGCATTTTCATTAGCCTTTGTTTACTTCCTAAAATGAACCCAACTTCATTTTAGTTTGCTTCCTTGCTTTCTAAATTTTTTCTCATACTAGTAATTACCAACAAATTGCTTTATTTTAGGCTGGAATGTTCACAGACTTAAGTTCTCTTTAAGGCTGGGACTTGGTTAAGCAGGCCCTGCACTGGCTCTCAACAGCCCCATGACACATTGCCACAGGCTGGGGGAGGAGTGGCTGGAAAGCTGGCAGCCAAAAAGGACCTGGGGGTGCTGGTCAACAGCTGGCTGAACCTGAGCCAATGTGTGCCCAGGTGGCCAAGAAGGCCAATGGCACCCTGGCCTGTACCAGGAATAGTGTGGCCAGCAGGACCAGGGCAGTGATTGTCCCTCTGCACCCATCTCTGTACTGGTGAAGTCACCTTGAATCCTGTGTTCAGTTTTTGGACCCCTAACTACTAGAAAGATATTAAGATGCTGGAGTGTGTTCAGGGAAGGCAGTGGGGCTAGTGGAGGATTTGGAGTACACATCTGAGGAGGAGTGGCTGAGGGGGCTGGGGTTGTTTGGGCAGGAGAAAAGGAGGCTCAGGAGTGACCTTATCCTCTCTACAGGCACCTGAAAGGAGGCTGTAGCAGTGTCGGGGTGATCTCTTCTCCCATGTAGTAAGTCACAAGGGAAGAAGAAATGGTCTCAGGTTGTGCCAGTGGAGGTTTGGATTGAATATTAGAAAAACTTTCTTCTCGGGAAGGTTTGTCAAGTATTGGAACAGGTTGTCCAGAAAAGTGGTGGAGTCATCACCCCTGGAGTTATTTAAAAGACGTGTAGATGTTGCACTTGGGAACATGGTTCAGAGGTGGACTTGGCAGTGCTTGGTTAAAAGTTGGACTTGAAGATCCTAGAGGTCTTTTCCCAACCTAAATTATTGTATGATCCAAGCACCTCCCTGTGAATCAAGAGGGGCCAGAGATTGAGAGGCTGCAAAGTATGTGTGTCACTTGCCAGGGTCAGGCACCCAGCAACAGGTAAAATTTCCTGCACAAAGCAGGGTGATGCATGTCCAAAGTTTATACCTGCACAAAAGGCTGTTTGGTCTCAGAAGACGTACCTGTTCGTGTCTAGACTTCGTTGTTTATAAAAAGAAGACTAAAGAGTGAAAATAACCTCTTCCTTCTGAGGCATCTAAATGTAGGATGAATTTAGGTCATTTTCTTTGCATCATCAAGACATATCCAGTGGTGTATCAGATGTACCCTGCACACACCTCGTGAAAACCTCAAGAGTTAATGCAAGCCCAGGAGCTTACATATGAAAGCAGTGGGAACATTCAGAAAGACAATGTTTCAGCCTATCAGTCTTGATAAAGGCCACGATGGGTAAAAATGTCAGCTTTATGTGTGTTCCAGCCACTCTCAATCAATCTACTTTCGTATGTAGGTTACTGAATGTGTCTTCCCCAAAGCCTTGAAGGCTTTAAATCTTGTGCCCAGAGTGATGCCATTATTTTCATGATAAAATTGATCCAGGCAGACATCAACTTTCATTTTCATGGTACCAGACTGGTGGGATTGTACTTTTCAGCTCAATGATTCTAGAAATTCACATTGCAGTGGTGAAATATTAAATTGATTCTCCTTTGCTTTATATATCACTAACGCTGCACAGGGGAAGTGATTTTTTTTTCCTTTCTGCCCACATTTGGCATGATGTAACTGAATTGCTCAAAACCAGGGGAATTTAATGATCTTTCCACAAAGTCTTACAGTGAATGCAATTAGGGTGTTCTAATTCAACCATTGTATTATTAAATATGATGAAAAGGATTAAGTGATGAAATAAATTGAGAAAAATTGCATTGTAAGGCCTGATGTGTAGTATGCCTTCCCTGTTTTGCTGTTTATTCCCACATTTGGTTCCATCCCTTTTTTACTCTTGAAAGTCCCACCTCCTCTGTAGCCTCTACTGCTATTACATGCTGTATTTCTATCTCATCTCATGAATGCTTTTTTGTCTCCTCAACTTTTCCCACTTCTCTCTCAACACTCACACCTCTTGTTGATCTCAAGCAGACTTCATCTGCACATTGTCCTATCCTTGGCCTCTTCACCAGCAGTAGCTTGCCAAATCCTCAAACAGTAGTACAGCCCTGGGCATCGCAAAAGTGAACTGCAGGAAAAAATCACTAAATGTCTTCAGTGCACAAGAGAAAATGGAAGCAACCTTCAAGCAGTTAAGAAAATGTGTTTAAGGGAGCAGACACAAGGTTCAAGCACAGTGTTGTCCAGTTTGGTAGTTACTTTTCATGCCAAGCAGCATGCTGGAGTGGACAAGGCAGAAAGCAGCTCTCAACACTATCATAGGTGTCAGAACCCCGGTGCATCTTCAGGCCATCAAACATTTCTGACTTGTATCCATCTGCTTGTTAGACATTGAAATAACCTTTCCTGTGACATACTCTGGCCTTGAAGAATTTACCTACAGATTTAAACCTTCATAGATCCATAGGGAGTCGATCAATGAGTGCTGTCACCTGCAATTCCATTCTACGTTACAGATTCCTTCTCAAAAAAAGGTACATCATTTAAATTAATTTTGTCATTTAGCAATTAATTTTGTTCAAAATTTTAACTTACCAACTTTCCTTGAGTATTTTATAGACATAAACACCCACCTCCATATTTATATGCTAGTATCATAACATCTTCATGCACCCATGATACCTAAAATTATTATCTTTGTTGCAAGGAGAATTGCATTCACCTTAAATCCTTGAGGTATTGAGAACATTTCCAGGGGATGCCTTTAATTTCTGCAGAACCCTGCTGCTTCCATCTCTATCAAAGTCTGTGACAGTTCTCCTGAGGATTTGCTTCTGCAGAAACACAGGTGTTGATTCTCAGCAACTCTGCATGTCCAACCTGCTGTGAAAATTACAGAAACTCGGAGCTGTTCTAATTTCTTCTGTGCTTCCCACTGCCTCTGAGAGTGCAGCTCTCCAGCATTGTCCCATTTCTTCTCCTTCTTTCCTGCCCTGATGTATCTTGGACTTTACAAGGAAAATAGAAGTCATAAGGAGGCTTATCTACCAAAAGCAGAGTTTCAGAGTGCAACAGCTGCATCCTACTGTGAAGATCCACTGCCAATAAAGACCCTCAACCTAAGCAAGTTAATACAAAGATTCCCTACAGCAGCGGTCTCAAGTCCATTTTCTTCATAGAAATAATTGTTTAATCAGCTCAGAAAAGTGTGAGTAAATGTTGATGTTCCGTTCTGAAAGGGTAAGATATAAAATTCCTTTCCTTATTGAACTATATTTCAGCTCTTCATACAGATCTCTTATGCTGGTCTGAAACATGGAGGAAGATTAGAGTGTCACAAAGATTTCCCATTTCACTGGCCATGTACTGGGGTTTCATAGCTAAACTTCTCCAGGCTAATTCCATAATTTAAATGACACTGGAATATCAAAACAAATCAAGCTTTCCAGGACCACAGGATGCTTGAAAGTCTAGATCTGAACTCATAGTTCCAAGAAGCTTAAATGTGACCATGTTATTGATTAAAAGTGGAGTTTTCTCATGTCACTCATTAAGTCTGATGGCTGTGCTTAGATGCTGTCTAATATACAGAATTGTTTGAGTGGGAAGCCATTGCATCAGGGATGCAGAGAGCATTATCTATCATACTTGAAGTAAGTCCTTTGACACTTGAGGCTTTTCAGGCCATTCCAAATTAATATTGTTTAAGTTAAGGACTCTTAATTTATCGCTAATTTATTGGTAGGAATAATCTAATCAGTCATATACTCCATGCTGATGCTTTCAACACTCACACCCTTCCCGATCTCTAGAATCCCCACCTTTGTTTCATTTCTAAACTATTAATCTTCCTTCTGCTAGTCCTTTCTTTCATCCTGTTTTCCTTCAAAATTGTTTTTCCTTCCATTTTTCTTTTCTTCCTTAACCTATCAAAACAGAAATTGAACCACCATGACATTTACCTCTGCTGTGACATGTATCTTCAAGGTGGTCCACATCCCTTCCCAATACTGTATCTGGATTGTTTTTATAGATTTATGGCATACACTCTATTCCACTGTCTGGGTAATGTAGCACAGTAAGGCCTGATTTTTAAGTTGCCCTTTGTGATTATAGATAATTATTACTCATGATTCAGAATATTGAAATTTCCACAACATTCTTTCGTACTAAGATCTCAATCCAAAGATCTCTGAAGCTAGAGAAAGGACTTCTGCTGATGTAAATGGTCCTTATTTTAGACCTGGGCACTCTAGTTGGTATAGTCCAAAATGAGAACTCAACACTTGGGAAGTTAAGGTGTACTAAATCAAATCTTTCCAGGATGAGTCATCACTATACTCAGCTCTGCTCAGTGACATTTAATATGAGTGTTACAGATTTCCCAAAGTAGCCTTTTACATCTGCATAAAAATGTAAAGAAGCAAATACTGAACCAGCTTGTTGTATAATGAAGAGGGTAGAAATTGTACAGCTTTTACCACTGTGATTCTTTTATCTCCTTTCAATTTAACATTCAGAGTTGGTGTTTTTCAAATAGAAAGAAGTTTTCTTAAGGGATAACAACACTGCAGGGCTTGGAATTACACAACTGAATAAGAATATTGAGAAGGCTGCATACATCTCCCAGAAAAACACTTCCAAGTAACCACCACTGGTAACTGAACATAGTCCCCCAGCCCATCTCGAATATGGTTTCCAGAAAGTACTGGCTCTTGCAGCAGTGTTGCAATAAAAATATTTATTTATAGACTTCTAATAGTTTCTCTGCCACAATTGCAAATTCTGACTTCATTCTTGTGCCTCACTAGGGTATTATTTGCTTGTGGAGAAAGTACAGAAATACAAGGCAAAACAACCCATTAAATGCAAAAAAAACCCCAAAAAAACTATTGGATTTCATCACTTGGTGTGCACTACTTTGTGGCTTTCCAAAGGATGATGTAAAGCATCAGACCACAGTTGTCTTATATATCCTGCAAGTTCTGGGATTTCAGATGGTCTGGTAGCTGCTAACTTCTCCCAAAAACCATGACCTGCTGTTGGAAGATAAGTTTTGTTGAGCTCCCTGAAGTCACCTCCACTGGGAGATGGAGCTCATTTGGTATTTTGTGGGTTTTGTGTTGGCTGCTGTGCACAGAAGTCTCTCTGCCTGATCAAGCTCCAAGAAACAAGAATTGGGAAAGGGTCCCAGATCTGTTCTATATGAAAGAGCTCAAAAGTGAGGGCTTTTTTGGGTTTTTGTTTTGGTTTGGTTTTTTAAGTGCCAGCACAGGGGAAAAACATGAGCTGGATGGGCACAATGTGGGTAGAGATGTTTTATAGTTCTGGAGTCAGAGCAACTCCACACTTTAGGATAGCAGTGAGACAAAAACCCATGATGAAGAACAGTCCAACAAGTTCATATGAGACTGACCAGATCACTACAGACATAGTGACCACCAGACCACTGTGAATATATTGGTGACTGTAAACAAGCATTAGGAGTCTGAACAGCTAGGATGGAGCAGCTGAAATGCCACGTTTTAAATGGAAGTATACCCATAGTCACACCTATTATTTAGGAGAACAAAGATGATCAGTGACCCATGGTAATGCTACAATACATAGGAGACTCAGACAAAAAGTTCATTCGGTTTCTAAAGTACTAATGAATATAAGATTAAATAATCACCTTAGAAGTAATTTGTGACATGACTTGGAATTCCACACACATTAAGCAGTGCAGATCTTCATTCTTCCACATCTCACTGAGGAAGGGAGATAAACAAACCTGGGAAAGCACAAAATGATCAGATGCTCTCACATGCTGCATCTCTGTGCCAGCTGTAACACAAGGGCTGTTTTTCAGACACCCGAAGCAACTCCTTAGATTAGCTATTCTGACCATTTTCAAGAAAATGTGTAAATTGTAGTTTAACATGTTTTTAGGTAGGATTTTAAAAGGAGGTTCAAGATACAACTGTGACCCTACAATAGTTACTATAATGCATTCAAATTCAGTGTCTTTTCCCCTCAGAGGGAAGAATTTCTGAAGATCACACTAAGTAACACTTGATTTTTAAAAGTAGAGCTACAGAAACATCAGTAAATAATTTGAAGCAAAATAAAGAGGGCTTCTGTAATATAAAATGTGCTTTTGCTGTTGTGGAAGATGTCTAAGTACTACACATCAGAGGTTAAAGATATATTACTCCAAAAATTCAAACATGCCAGTTTGGATAAATGTTAGAACAAAGGAGGCTTTTATAAGTGAAAAGGCATTTTTCCAAAAAAAAAGGGGAATTCATGCATAGGTGAAGAAATAGGTAAGAATATGAACATTTAAATTTATAATATTCATCTAAATTTTATATATATGCATGCTAAGACATACTAATGAAAGCAAGAAAGACTGAGAAGCATCTGCCTCTAGAAAGAGACAAAAAGAAAGAAAGAAAGAAAGGGGGAAAAAGTAAAAAAAAAACTGACAAGAAAATTTGTGGGATCAAAACTCATCAAAGGGAAACACACCACAAGATCTACCCAACTTATTTGTATTAGCAGGCACATCAGAAGCTAGAAAGTTTTCACACCTCACACATGGGGAATGAGCCTGAAAAATGTATTACAAAAAAATTATCAGTAAAGATGTTTCAGGGAAAATTAGTAATTCAAATCGTAACAAATCAGGAGGTTTGTTTTTTTTTTAAACACAAATGCTCTGAGATAACTCAAATATTAAGTTGATTACCACCAAATTTAGTTTTAATCTTAGTTTTTCTGACAGTCCTGTTTCATAACACAGGACTGAAAAATGGTAGCCGTGACACAGTCTCTAGGAAAGCCTTGCGAGAGCGATTTTTAAAACTGCAGAGCAGCAAGCCCTTCTCTGGCACCAGGAAAATGCCTAAAGCCATAGCAAAGAGTGGAATTGACAGAAAAGTCAGCACCTGTTAGTCTTCCTGAATCTATTTTGAAGAAGTCAGTGAGTGGTGTTCAGTTCACTTAGTGGGGTTTATTCATGGCTACAAAGCGTGCTCAGACTTCCAGCTCACAAACCCACTAGGCTTTGATGGAAGATGGATGCCTTTTCTGCTTTTATAGGGCATCACATGAGGATTTCCCAAGGCTCTCAATGATATCCCTGTCTCCACCAAAGCAAATAGGAGTCTTGTTAGAAGCAGGATGGAGCTGGGATCTTTTAAGCATTTTCTGTTCTGTTTATGCATTTGCAGTGGCAAATTTTCTCCTTCATTTGTTATCTTTCTTGACTTCCATTTAATGAGTTATTTTTATTTGAATTCTATTTTTCTGTTGCTTATCACCCCAAGTGCCTCTGCAGGAGAGTGGGGCATACTGTGCCCTTTGTAAATTAAGTATTAATTACATGATTAATTATTATTATGTGCAGTTCCCTGGAAGGTTTTATACAAAGGCAGTTAAAATGCATATATTCTCCAAGGTATGTCTGCAGAGTGATTATGGACTTCACGCTTATACAAAGCTATTGATTTTTCTCATGTACTTTAGTCTATAATACCATATTCTGTTCCAAATCGGCACAATTTTACTATGTTCTTCCTCTTTATGATCAAGTTTTGTATAAAATTTTATGGAAAGGGTAAGAAATGGAAGCTGTACAATTTCTCACACATAGACAGAAATTTTTTTCCTGAAAAAAAAACCTGTTCCCTTGGGAAGCAGGGAAATTGTACTTAACCTTTGTTTTCATTAGTTGCCCTATATTGCCATTTTGCTTTCACACAACACTGCAATGACATTAATGAACCTTGCAGGCAGTGAAAGGATTTGCACTCATTGGTGAACTCATAAGAAACATTGCAGATTTTAAGCAAGGTCTGCTTTGGCAGTGGTTACTCCACAATAGCAGCTTGGGTCCATGGGGAATTACATTCTAGTTTATTTCAGAGGCACTTATGACCCTTTTGGATTTTTCTGCCTCCCAGTTTTCCTTCAGAAGCTGAAAAGCAGCAACTGCATGTTGGAGGGTCAGTGAAGCCCTCCCTGGGCTCAGGGGCACCCTGCACTTACCCCACTTCTGGGGGTTCACAGCACTCAGAAGAACATCCCTCACAACATTTTCTTCCATTCAGTAAAGCTGTGAAGGCAGATGCTTCTGAAAGCCCCAAAGGACGGAGAGGAAGTGATTGTCATGGAAATTCAGAGTGAAAGAGGGGTACAGACAACATGGGCTGGAGACCCTTCTCCATGTGGCTTCTGCAGTATGGCAGGCCACAGTCCTGGAGACCACCGACAGAGAAAACGGGGCTCCCTGCACCAGGGAGGGTTTGCCTGCCTCTTCCTTCTGTCTGACTCTAGCACAGCTCTGTTTTTCCTCCTCCTGATCCTCACATGATGGTGGTAAGGGGGGGAAGATCTTAGTAAAATGTTTCAATTTGAGAGAGAAATTCACATTCTCAGCAGCACTTAGTTTATCTAATCCTATCAAACCTTGCTCCTACTGTCATGACAGATGTTCACCAGCAATAATCAAAACAATACAAAAACACACAACATCCCCTTCCTAGGGAGAGGGATGTTCTGATTTGTAGATTAGATTTTTTTTTAAGATAAATTTTCATCAATTTCTCTAAAAATGATATTGATTTACAACATGTAAGTAAAGAACAGTCTCTCCTCATGCAAGAGTATGGATGCCATTTGCCCCACTGACAACTAAGCCCCCATCCCAGATGGAGAAATCCATCTGCCTCTATGTCTGTCCTTTAAACTGCCTGACACTGAACATTTTGCTAAAACACCTCAGTCCCATTTGTCAATCGGAGCATTTGTGTGATTCTTGTAGGCACATCAGGAGCCGTGTGAAAACCTTCTTCTGTCTGTCCTGTGGTCCAGGCTATGGACACATGACAACAAGGTGATGGACAAGCACATGCTTGTAAATGTTGGTACTGTTGTTTAATTTTGTGTACAGCTTCTTGTTTTAAAAAGCTTTTGTACAACCCTTTATTGTGCAGTAACCACCTTTGATTAAGTCGATAATTGTATTACAAATCATGTAACTAATCTTCTCCAGTTATTTACATGATTACATTAAAAAAAAAAAAAATTACTATATTAACAACTATAGTGTGGTGAGAGCAGGACTATCTGAGTTGCCCTAGTGGGCCAGGGGTCAGTATCCACCTCTGATCAGGTTCAGATGTAGATTTTGTACAGGCATTGATACCTGAGTTATATAAGCCTCAAGACTATTTCTGTCTTGAAAATGAGGCTGGAGAAAGTGGATGTCTGTACCTACACCTGCATTCCCACTGAGACAAGGTAGAAGGAGAGAGCTGAGGGCACCCTTTCCTCCTGACAGATAGGTTAACCACTGCCAGGCATCAGCCAGTGCTGAAATGTGGTACAACAGGCAAGTAAGAGCAACCTTCTCTAAAATGATGAAATAGCACAATACAGATGCCACCACAGAGTTTTCAAGCCCCATTAGAGATGGAAAAACACTTGGTAGAGAGGAACCAAGTAAGCCATACTTCAGGTACTTGGCACACCAAGTAACCATCACTTGGAGGAGTCGTCTCCAGTTTACGTACTTGGGCAACGGGAACTAGAGTTCTGAACAGGAAATCATGCAGGGAGCCAGAGCAAAAGCAAAACTTCTTCCTTCCAAGTAGCTTTGACATGTGAACGTGAGTGCTGCTGGAGTGGGTCACCTTCAGTCTACAGCTCACTCTGTCCACCAGAACTGGTGCAGGGAAGGAGGATGGCAAGAAACGTGAGCACCAGGGCTCAAGTGTCAAGCCAGTCGCTCTCATTTGCCTTCATCCCTAGATTTGAGGCACTCTCCCATTATACATCCTTCAGCAGCACATGAAGCGAAAATATCATCCCAAAACATGCTCAGGTGTGCTGAGCACAATTGCCAGAGGCAGAAAGTGGCAGGAGAAGGAAAGTATTGCAGGCATTGCAACAAGGAAACCAGGGTGTGAGGTGTGTCCTAAGTGACAGCAGCAATACCTCCACTTCCATGGGGTTGAAGAGATCATCCTCGGTGCCCAAAGCTGGCCCTGAGACAGCCCAGACCACTGCTCCACCTCTGCCCCTCGTGTCAGATGACCCCACCACACTGCAATGCCACCTAGTAGCTTGGCCATGCCCTGGGTCCTGCCACCACCTCAGCAGCACATCCAGGAACGACTGCAGCCAATGATAAACAGCAGTTGTAAAGCAGGGATGTTCACGGACTCAAACTTTAAGTTCTGTCCCTAAAATGAATTGGAAGCATCTGGCTGTTTTGCTGTTGGTGGGTAATGATGCAGCCCCGTCGCAAGCCCAGATGTGATTCTACATTCCTGCAGCTGTTCTGGTGGGAGTTTCAACACCCAAAACATCTGCTATTGGGAATCAGAGGCACGATACTTACATGATCTTTTAGGGCTGTTATTTTTGTATGTTTGCAATTTTGGGGTTTTTTTCCTTTCCTTTGGAAAATGCATTCTATTTATGTAACATTGCTTTCTGTTCGTCCAGTAGTGACCACTCCCCCTGTGAGAGTATCCCCACATAAGGTTGCTCTGCACGTCTGCAGCGTTGTGCATGAAATGCAGCAGATTCACATGTCACAAATGAGGCTTATGAGGGCTGAATCTGCAGAACACTATGGTCTGTCATGTAAATATGTATGCAGGGAGCTGCTAAAATGAAATCATTACTGTCTGCTGCATAAATATGTATCTAGACCATCTTAATAATACAGAAATTACATACTTAACCTGTGGGAGAAAATGCTGTTTTGACATCCAGTAGTTATTTAAATCCATTAAAAAAAAAAAAAAAAAAAAAATCATTGAGGCAAAAGAGATGAGAAGTCCATACCATGGCTTTACAACAACAATAAAGGGAAGATGAAAGCTTTCTGGAGAAAGTGAATTCTGAGCCGTGGGGAGGGGGTGGAGACTTATAATGCCCAGACTTATCTACTAAATTTTGCAGGGGAGAGAAATGCAGTCCGACTGGGATCTCTAAATACCAGGATTAATCCAGAAGTGAAAGTTCATTATTATATTACTCAAACCCATTAGAAACAGATTTTCTAATGGAAATGCTGACTTTGCACTGTAACTCAAGCAGTCAATATTATAATTTCTTATTTCTTGTTACCATGGACAATTAATACACTGGAAAGAAACAGAGGACCTGGAAAATTTATACAAGAAACTATATTAAACCATTTCTTACCACGCTGCTAATTACAGTTTGGTTCCCGCTGTGCAACTTGGTGCAGGTTTGCCAGCCCCCTGCATCTGGAAGTCATCTCTTGGCCTCCCGCTTTGGGAAGTTATTCCTACACCTTTTAGGTGCTGCAGAGGATGTGCTACCCCACCAAGTCCTCTGTGTGCTGATCAACACCCACAAAAGCAGTAATCATCATGCCTCTGGTCCTCGTGTTTCTGTAGAGAAGCGAGGGGCAGGGAGGCCATGGTGAGGGTCTCAGGGCTGGTGGGAAAGTCCATCTGCATGCAACTGGTGGGCAGCACAAAACCCAGGGTAGAGAGGAAAAAGCCAAAATAGGTGGTAAGAGAAGTTGGGGATACCAAGGACAAGGAGGCAGGGGTGGCAAAATCATGGGGGCAAGTGTCAAGGAAGGAGAAAATGGAAAGGTTGGTGAGAAAAGGAAGGAAGTCTGGATAACTGCTGCCCTCAGAAACTGTCTTATTCATGCACTGCACGGTGGGGCTGTCTGGAGAAGAGCCACTTCTGGACATGGTAAGGGCTCCTGGGACAAACTGGGAAGCCTTGAATTATCCACCCCAGCATAGGGAAGCAATGAGGTAATGGAGCTGAAGAGGGAGACAGGGGAGTGGAGGGAAAGGCACATCAAAGACGTCAAGCAGAAATATCTTCTTTTGCAGTACGGGACAAAGTCCCCATTTCACTTTTCCACATTTTCTTTGGATTGTTTTCAAGCGAGGCACCCTGGGTTGCTTGCTACCTCTCAAGCAAAGAAACTCCAGCAAAGCAAGCCTGGCTCCTCACTTTGGCATCTCAGTCAGCAGTAATTTATATTGCTGTTCCTCCTTAATAAAATCCATCGTGCACTCCAAAAGAGTAACTAGGACACTTAGTTTTTATTCCACATGCATCTCATTTGTCTTCAGCAGGTTCTTCCATAATCTCATCATTATTGCAATCACCCTCTGAGGACAGCTGACTTGCATTAATCAGCTAGGCCTCTCATCCCTCACTAGATTCTTTACAGTTTTACTGTGCCCTTGGGCATCCTAACTTTACTTGAAAAATTAATAAACCTCCCCTCTCTTATCTTACCTTATTAATGTCTGTCTTTGTAACCCATTATCCCTGCATCTCTTCAGTGACCATTTGAGGATGTGGTTACCACCAAAGGATTGTGCCCTGGTGAGGTAGCACATGAGAGTGCCCTACATAATTGAAAAAAAAAAAAAAAAAAAAAAAAAAAAAAAAAAA
>VYXF01013031.1:670544-683312 GCA_013397295.1 Polioptila caerulea
GAAAAAGAAAAAAGAGGAGTGGAAGTGATGAGAGAAAGAAGGAAAAGGACCATGAAAACTTTCAACCAAGAGTATTGTTTACAAGGGAGAATAAAAAGATGGGAGATGCTAAGAACGCAGTTTAGACTATTCAGGTTCTTCAAAGAGCTCCTTTTTGTCTTATTCCCCTTGTCCTGCAGTACTCCATGCATACCTCAGCTGTCACCCACCCCTTCCCGCTCCCCCTCCCTCTCATGCACCCTATTAAACCTGACTCACTCATTTTGGATGTTTTGAAATCCTGGTACATTAATCACTTGTGTTTGCACACACTTTATGTGGGTTGTTGGTCATGGTCTGTAGTTATACTGGCTGTCTCCCTTGCTTACTTAAAAGTACAATCCAATTGAAAATAAAGATTTTGCAGGTTTGCTCATTTCACACAGCGATAGCAGCTGGTAAGTGTCTTTTGCAATTCATCAGAGGCCTCCCAGACCACCTGCTCTTGGCATCCTGCAAACAGCTGGCTCTGTGTAAGTACCATAAGCTATTATCTTACTCAATAAATAATGAAATAAAGGAAGAAAGCAGGACAAAATCACATCTTTGTAAATAACATACATTCATGACTAGCCATTTCTCTGTTTTTGGAGATGAAGAAAATCAAGTCAGGATCCTTTGCTGATCCTTTATCAGTACCTTAGCATAGAAGATGGAGATAAATCAACACCAATACATAGGACTCTGTGTTTTCTTTCTTTCTTTCTTTTTAGAACCTGCTCTATTTCTGAAAAGGCCATAGGGAGCTTTAATGAAACTTCAGCTAATGTCACCAGATGTCCCACTATTGAGAGGTGACTCTTGGTCTTTGAAAGACTGTCCCACTTAGATTTTTTTTTTGAACTAACTTTTGTCCTCTCTTTCAGGTCCCAAGAGTAGATACAAGGTCACTTTCTCTTCCCCAATGCTCTGCTGCCCATGAGGCTGCTGCCAGGTGTCCTCCAGGCTGGGGGAAAAGCTGCCAGGTTGTCCATCAAGAGACAGGCTGGAGCTAAGGTCAGAAAGGCCATGAGCCACTGGAGCTGGAGCATGAAATGCATCCCTGTGACTGGGAAGCAGCTTCAGAGGTGAGAAGGAGGAAGTAAATGATGGGGGAAACAGTGCCAAAGTATTCCCTCTGAAGACACATAAAGGTTTTAATAGGAAAGTGCTGCATTTTGGGCACAAAGCCTGTATCTCATAAGGAGTTTTATTTTTTAATCTATGAATTCTGTGAGGCGCATCTAACAGATTTCTTGCACTGCAAACAAAGGCAATAAATAAATGCAATCTGTTGCATGAATGATTTATATCAACACAATTTAAATTTAGGGTCTGATTTATCTTTTTTTTTTTAAATGGCCTCCTGTTTTATGTTTGCCATAAACTGAGGATGCAAGAGGTGGCAGTTGGAGACTTGACTGCCTGAGCAGTGGAGAAAACTGGGAAGTTCAGAGTCTGCCATGGTTTGCAGACACAGAGCCACTCTCTCTCCTGCAGAAGAAAGCCTTGCTCTGCAGGCTGCCTCATTCCCTTTAATGGCAGTCCTCCTCTAGGAAGGTATTAATCACTGCAAGAAAAGGTGTCTGACCCAAGCTCCTGCTATTGTAAGTGAGGACTGGGAGAGGAGTATTTAAAAGCTTGCTTTTAACATCCTGTTAAAAGAAAGTACTTGTGGTGGATTTCAGAACAATTATTTGCTCCTTCTTGTCTTGCAACCACGCTATATTTGCTGCTGAAACTATAGACCAAGATATCATTCCCTCTCCTGAAATCAGATGGAGCAGCTGGCTCCAATAGTGGGGTGGAAGGGAAGGATCCCTAGTTTGATCCCATCTGTCCAAGGCAGCATGGCTACACTGGCACTGGGATATTTCAGTTTGCTGCCCTCATAGGTCAGTGGCAAGCTAATACCTTCCTGACATGGCACATAGCCAGGAGGGGGTGAGGCGGGTACTCTGCCTCAGAGAGATGTCTCTGATGAGCCCCTTAAAATCCTGTGACTGACAGGGCCATGCCATACTCTTCTAATGAAGCATTTAAATATCCCAGGAAGCATGACAAATGTTCATGACATCCATGAAAGTTTTTCTGTTTCACGGCAACCTTCCTGCCCTTCCTGGTCTCTCCCTCCTCTTGTTTTCAAGAGCAGTTGGCTACAGAGACCAACTCATAGGTGAACATGAGATATGAAAAAACCCAGCCAAGCATGACCTGTCCATTTGGGAGAGGCTGGGGACAAACAGACACAAAGAGAAGTCTTGAAAAAAAACTGGTGTGGACAGCACCAGTGGCTGGTTTCTGCTGATGCCCTTCTGGACTGATTTCCAAGCCTGCAACATGGCAGATCATCTCTTTGGGCTATTCCAGCAGCAGGGCACAGGGCAGCTTATTTAGGGAGTGTGGTTTTATGGAGGGAACCGCTCGTGCCAACCTGTGCAAAGGTAGTGTTTTTCTGTTAAAATGGGAGAAAAGGAGCAATGGGCTTTGACAACTGATGAACAGTTTGGCTGCTTTGATGAACCTGGTGAGGTCTCCGGAGAAATATAGCAGGATGGGTGGCATCACTTCTGTGGGATCTGCAGAGGGTAGAGTGAAAGATCTAAGTCTCATATACTGAATGTTTTGCGGCTCCTCTCCTGTGGCATTTATGTACTTTTAACACTGTGGAGATAAATCCTGTCCTACTGAACAGCATGTGGTATCCTGTCCTTGCACTGAGCTGGAGCCTGAAGCAAAAGACTAGATCTAAATGTTCCTCCGTTCTGTGTATGAGATTTTCTTTAAGCCCTATATCTTCCAGCTTTTTCTCTTTTTGCCACTAAGCATTTTCTGAAACTTGTGGCTAGAAGCTATAGTTTTTATGATATTTTTAGTACACTGCATGGTTGTTTAAAGTGCACCTTATAAAACTGCAGTCCTCAGCCAGCTCCCTATAAACCGTTTCTGTTTTACATCAGCCGGCTTCAAACCTTCCTTGCCATTTTTCACCCTCCCCTTTTAATAACAAGGCAATCTATAGCAACCATTTCTCTTGCATGTGGTGATGCAGCCTACTCAGAATTCAAGACAGGAGGCTTTTACTTTTCTTTATTATTTCACCAAGACTAAAATCCTCCAGATACTATTTTCATTTTTAAGAGCAGGCTGGGTAAACACTGAAGATGGAATTAAGAATTTTGCTCTTGACAGAAAGGAGCTTGAATAAAATGAACATGGGATATAGCATAACCTAGCCAGGAACTGAAAAAAAATACAACCTAGTGATTCATTATGAGCACAGGCTTGGTCTATCATAACTTCATAACTCAGGCTCCAAGCATCCTAAAACACATGGGAAGTTCAGATCTCCTTTCTGGTCTGGCCAAATCTGTGGTTGAACTGATCTTTCAATATTAATTTTGAGGAGCTGGCTTTGCAGTCAGCAGATTTTATTTTTCTATAGAAAACAATGATGGGCATCGCTCAGAGGGTATGAGATTTGGTTTACATCTGCTCTTCAACAGCAAGGATATTCTTTGAGAGTTAAGTGAACTACCATAAGACCTCTAATATCAAATTTTTCTCGATGATGTTGACTACTACTTTTTCCATCAGGATGGAACTATAGTAATGTCATCTCCTGTATGATACTGATGTCTCTAATTAAGATGTTACAATACTTCTGTTGGAGACTGCCCAGAATACTCAGCCAAGAGCAGAGCACCACTGCAGCAGGCACAAGGCATATATATGTAATAAGAAACTTAATGCGGTGAAAAAATACCCATCAGTGAATCCCATTCATCACTTGTGCGCCAGCCTCAGTGGGACTTGTTTTCTGCTTGGATGGGGAACACATGCTTTCAAAACCTTACTAGGGACAAGACTGGGGATGCCAGAAAGACAGTATTTTTGCTCTCTCTATCATGGTTATTGTTGTTATTTTGTTTCAGTGTTATTTTTGCTGAGGGAATGGAGTGTCAAACTCTCACTCATGGAAGTTCCTGCCAATCTCTTTTGGATATCATATTCCACTCCAGCCCTTCAGTGCTCACTTGCCTTTCTCCAAGTATTGTCATGCACAAGGCAACATGTTTTTCAAGCTGCCTGCATCTGCCATTGAAACTCCCATACTTTAGTTAAAAACTAAAAGTAAATGGAGGATATGGAGTATCAATGGGAGGTAGCACTCAAGCTGATGGTGCAGCAGTGTTAATTACACAATACTTTTATTGAGCAATTCAGTGGTAATTCTTACTGCTATTCCTCCTTAATAAGATCCATTGTGCACCATAAAATAGTAACTAGGACACAGTTTGTATTCCACATGCATCTCATATCTCTTTAGCAGGTTCTTCCATATCCATAATCTCATCATTATTACTATTACCCTCAGAAGACAGTTGACTTGCATTAATCAGACAGGCTGCCATTCCCTTGCCAGATTTTCTGCAGTTTTATTGTGCTTTTGGACATTTTAATTAACTTGAAAAATTAATTAAAAATCTTACCTTATTAATATCTCCTACCTTCCCCCTACTCAGTAATCCATTATCACTGTTTATCATCACTGACCATTCAGTTCCAGAATGGTCTTGTAATGGGACAGCACACCAGAATGCCCAGATAATGTTTAAATGATGGGGTGACTCTGAGACATCCTAAAGTTCTTGATTTTGTCTTTTACTTAAAGTACACATGAGTGTCGGAGAAGTGAAACCAAATGGCTACAGCTCATTAAAGACAATTCCAATTCCTTCCCACTCACAATCCATCTTAAATGCTCAGATCTTTCTTCCATGCTTGTACAGTTGATTGGAGGTTGCCAAAGAATGGATTGAAGGAAATGAAATGAAAGCCAACTCATTGACAGATGCCATGACACACCCCTGAAACATGGTCACCAACCATACTAGTTATAGTTTTACAATGTTCTTTATGAAAAAAAAAAAAGAACATTAAACAGAGAGCTATAGAAATTAATAAGGACTCCATGGAAATTGCTCTTAAAACATATGCAGTTTAATAGAGAAAAAAACCTTTCTACTGGTTTAAAATAAGCTGCAGAACTCTGTAAAGAGGAATTGCCTCTACATGAAATTCTTTAGGGTAGTTTAAAATTCACAAGAGATTGCAATTTTTTGTACAGAAAATAAAGTGCTTGTCAGAAAGGGTATTTTTTGTACATTTTTGTCTTTTGTGACATACTTCTATCAATTGCCCAGCACTATTAATATGATTAAATCATATTTAATGAGCAGTTCCACAGGGCCAGCTAGACTAGCAGCAAAGGAGAGCACACCATGCCACAAGGGTGAACAGGCTTGTCCCCAACGCTTCTGTTGGTGGTGCCACCTGGGATCTCACCTCAGCTCTTCAGCTCATACACAGAGTGATGCCCAGACTGAAAGATCTAGAAAGAAACCAGCAGATTTTTGAATTCATGCATCATTATTTTTAATTGTCACCTTTCAGTGACCATCCAACCATATGTCAGTGGAGTCACAACAAATTACTTTAGCTTTAAAACTTACTCAATGTTGTATCTTGATCTTTGTTAAGGAGGGCCAAGACAGAGCTGAGCCAGTTCCTTAGGTTTTAGGAACAAGAGTCCTGAAGCTGCTGAAGTGATAGATAATCACTTACCTTGGAAGAGCTCATCTCCCTTTTCCCTGGGAAGGAGAAAGACACCACCTGTTACTACAGTCATCCACAGAGGGTCATCTGTAGGGAAGATTAAGAAATAAAGCCAGGTTCCTACAAACATCATTTGTGATGCTGAACATCTCTTACAAAGAAATGGGGCCTGCTGGAAACCTGGTTACATTTGAACTTTAGTTTCCTAACAGCAAGGGAAGCTTGTCCCATGGTAAAAGCTTTTGGCCCATGGCTTAGGAGATGTGGGTTAAATTCCACTCATGGGTATCCTGTGTGTGCAAATAGTTTAGACACTGCCTGTCATGTTGCTTATCTGTAGTCAGAGCCATGTAAGCAGCTATAACTAACACTACTGCTCAAGGGAGAGAACTAACAGCAGGGGAAAAGAGAACTGATTATTGAAAGTTTAAACCAAAAAGAAGTTAGTTGTTCCCAACAGGTAAAATATAAACATTCTGAGCAAGCTCAGCACACCTGCAACTCCTCCCAAACAGCACAATTCCAAGAGCTCTTAATAAATGACAGTGATCTAAGAAAGAGATATCCAAACTGCCCTGTGGTCTTACTTATTCCAAGAACAAAGAACTTGAGTTCTAATTGCTGTCACAGTTTCATACACAAAGGCATTCACTCACTTTTCATCCAAGTAAATACGCATTTTACCAGAAGACAAAGGAGTGACCAGTATGACTCAATTCCTAACAAAAAGCACTTTGACATAGTTTAAAGCCACACATCCTACCACAGCCAGGAGAGAGGCTTCTGAATTATTTAGTAACCTTAGGCCTTCCAAAAGGATAAGAAACTCATTGCCCAGTTTCATGGGACTTTGATGAAGTTGTGTGGGTACGAGTATTAGATATTTATTCACCATGGACTTTGATAAATAATTTACAGTTCAACTGCGACTATTAAGTTCGCTGAATGGTGAAATCTCTGCAGTAAGCAAATAGAAATGTTTCTTCTGTCAACTGCCCAGGTGAGGACATGAATTCATCAAGGGAAACACAGGCTACATTTTGTAAAAATTAGCCGGGTACCCAGAAAACTTTATGGCAGTGGACAAAATTTGCTTTATAATTATCATTATGGATCCAGTCTCATCTGGCTTATGGTAAAATACAAGAATTATTAATATAAGCATGGACTGCTGGATCAGATGGGCCCTCTGCTCAGTACCACAATGCTCCCCGCACAGAGGTGTCAGAGAGACAAAGAAAGTGTCTTGTTCTTACACTGAGCAAGTGAAAAACGTGTGAATCCTTCTCCAAACCCAGTCAGAGCACTTTCAGCTGTGAGTGCAGAAGGGAAGGAAGTTCTCCCCTAACATGCTAAATGTACAGAGGCCGGATTTATGCGCAATCCTAAACAGTGTATCTTTCTCATTCTTTTTAAATAGATGGCCCAGAGGCCTTCCTTAAACCCTTGTCCTGCTCTCCTTTTGAACTAACCCCATTTATACTCACAGTTTCTTGTGCACATTGTCAAGCAATAGTGACATCAAGTGGCCTGATCACCAGCATGTTTGTTTCCCTGCTCATCCCGAGGGCAGGTATTGATCGTCATCAATCCTTTGTGCAAACAAATCTGAAATAAATCCAGTATCAGACATTTATCCTGTGGAGGGTATTGCTCATCAACTTGATTTAAGTTATGTTTATATGTGAGTAAAGTGTGATTTACAAGAGACCTTCCAACTTTTCACTGTATGGTAGTTTAAAAGTTCTCTATCAGAAATATACCTGTATAATCCTGACAGTAAGAAGATTAAGAGCCACCCTCTCTCATCTGATATATAGCACAAGTAGAGCAATGTAGCAGGAATGAGGATTATTTATTGTTTGAATTCCAAGACTGCCTAGTATCCACCAGCAGAGATCAGGGCTATGTTGTGCTAGACACTGCAAACACATGACTAAAAGTGTTCCAGCACCAAGAGACCTTGGAGTCTTCCCAATGAGAAATTAAAAGGGCAGAAGCAGTCAGAAGGTGGGAAAGGACAAATCTCTGAAGAGGTAAAAGCACCAGAGAACCTGCCCCAACAGGTGCTGAGGAACAAGGAGGCATAAAACCCTCTTATATGGAGGCAGCTGTGATGGCAAAACCATCACCATTGGATGGAACATTTTCCTCCATGCTCTTTCATTGGTAACTGTGATTGTGTATGTGAAGTATATTTAACCACACTTTCAGGAGTTTCAGAAACCTTCGGGTTTGGGCAGCAGTGGATAAAGTGAAAAGCAAGTTGGGGAAGGTGATAAATACCACAAGCATACCAGCTTTAACCTAGTAATGGCAAGCATAAGATCATGGAAGACACAAGAGAACTTGAGTAAAAAAGATGATTAAGGGTGATAAGAAGGAAAATGGTACATGATCAGGGATGCTTTTGCCTCTCACATTAAAGGCAGTGATCACACCCATATGATATAGCACAGCCTTTCTTGTCTGACTGCAATTGTCCAACCTCCAAACTGGTCACCGGGCACATACCTGGATCTCTGGTTGCCAGAGGGGCTTGAGGCCTCTGCAGTGCACCTTCAAAGATACTGATAGGCATGCTGGTTGTCTGGCACCTGGCACTGATTCCTCATCTTGTGCTAAAGTCACGCCTTGCTGTGGAGGTGCATCCATGGGACCACTTGGTTCCTTTGCATCAGAAGCGCAATGCGAGGGAGCTGGATTTCCCACTGGAGGAAAGTTTAAGGAGCTGGCTTGACTATGGACTTATCCCATGATTCTTTCTGTTTTCCAATGTTTAAATAGATTCCCATTTCCTTACCCCCATATTGAGAAGTTAGCAGGTCTGCATACCAGTGTCTACTGGTAGAACCCATGTGTGGGTACTCAAGTCCAGCTAAGAAGTGTCTCATGGTCTACAACAACAAGCTGGACACCCAGAGTGACTTGTATGGCACATGCACAGCGCACACAGTCCACAGCAGGAGAAAGAGGCTCTTGGAGCTAGGAGGCCCAGATTACAGGCCCACCACCCCATGCTGTCAGACAGCCCTGGTTATAGCTAAGTACAGGTGCAAGTGAGAGAGCATGTTCCTCGTTATTAGTTATTCACCATGTGTGCTCCAACATTCATTAGTCTCCTGTTTAACTAGAGTTATTCAAGTAAGGAGCAGTGACAATTCCATATGACTTGTGTGAACACACACGCGGTGAATAATGAATAGTGGATATCCAAAGTGAACCTCTCACTGGACTGAAAATGCTTCATCCAAGCTGTTTTACAAATGCTTATAACAAATACTTAGTAACAAATATTCCCATTGACAGAAATCGGACCTTGTCAAGGCATAACTGATGCCTGCACAGAAGAAAAAAACCCACACCTCCAGCCTCACAATTTATTCAATTTACTCACTGTTAATAATTTCAGTAGGATTTACTTTCCTGCAACTATGGAAATCCTCCCTTAGACCCACAAGAGGAGGAAATACAGATTTATATATCTACACACTATTCTTTTTTTGTTGCTATTATGGCTTTTTGTAATATTCTAGACAGTGGTAGTACTGAAATAATTTCCTCTGACAGCAGACTGTTAAATGGAGGCACAGCAGAAAAGTAGGACAACGTTGCAGCCTCACAGGGGCTCATTCACCCTTTCGGGTTTCAAAGGGAGGGATATTCCTCCCAGTAGCAAGCTGCCCAAATAGGATGCAGAGACTATGCAAAATGAGTAGAGATTCCTGGGCACAGACTCGTTCCATCATTCAAGTCCATTAGGGGATGACATTTACTCTGGCTTTCTCATGTTAGGTTGTCATATCATGTTGAATTCAGTACTCGACCCCAAAATGAGTGGTGGCAGAATCAGAATGGTGAGACAACTAACAACAAAGGTTACATGAGCTGGAAATTATCTCTTACAAAAAAAAAAAACAAAAAAAACCCCACTAAAGCTAGCTATATCTCTTGATTTGTATAACAGGTAGGCTGGGCAGATACTCACTGGCTATTCATGAATGCATAGCAGCCTGAAAACTACCCCAAACAGCTTAGGGGAGCTGCTTAGGAGAAACTAATGTGTAAGACTTCCAAAGCAATCAAAACCATAACACGGTCTGAAATGTGTTCTCCCACAAAGTGCTACGAGCCTTGAATTAAATCAGAGACACAAGCTGAAAGTGAGGACCTGTAGCCACAGCTTGATCCTAATATAAAGCTTACCTTGGCTCACCAGAATGATCCAGGATAGTGTTATAAACCAAATTTTCACATTCTCTGCAATCTGGCACAGCACAGAGCATCATCTTTGGAAAATTTATAACCTAGCAGAAATATATAGACCCAGGATGCCAAAAGAATTTGCCCTTTGCAATCAGGATCGACTTTCATTCTTAACACACCTCTTTGGTCCATTTAATTTCACATTGCTCTGTTTTGTTTTCTGCACAGGAGCCATGGGTAGTGCTGCAGATAGAGGGGGAAAATCACAGGGCTGTGTTAAAAAAAATTCCAGATGTAAAGCAAAATGGATTAATACACTTTTCTACAAAGTGGTAAAATGAAAACACATCTGATGGACTTCCACACAGTTTGCCTCAGGCAAAGAGCATTCCATTAAAATAAAAATACATTTGGTTAGAGCAAATTAAATGTTCCCAAGAAGGAATAGTTTGAGGTCAAAGGTGAAGCCACTTTACTTGCACACATGTTTTCAATCTGTTTGACCTCTGTGATCAGCAAAGCTCAGATGTGCAAAGGGGAAGAAGCTTAAAAGAGATTGGGAAGATTTTAAAAAATAAAATACAAAGAAAAGCATAAAAGATCTGCATAATATGATTGTAAACTCTCTGTACTAAAAGAAGAAAAGTTGTGAGGAGTTTTTCTGTGATCCTGCTCTGGATGATAAAAGACCTGGAAGATCTTGACCATACCATAGCATAAAGTTTCTTCTCATCAGCTGGGACAGAAAGAATTACTCTTAAGCAGTTGTTGCAGGGATTTGTGTGCTTGATGGTGAATGGTCCTGAAAAGGATCTAGGGAAGTGGATCAAAAAGAAGAAAAAGAGCAAGTGAAAGACTGTCTGTTGAACCACTAGTCCATTTCATGCACACTTACCAATTAATCTGCTCCAGCTTCTCTCTTGCATCTAAATTTTTAAGGCAGGTTTTTGTCCAGTAAACCAGAAGACTGGGGCAATCAGGCCGAGGACAAAACACTGATGTTTTGCTGAGTGGCAGCTTCCAACATTATTTTTTCTGTGGATAAAATCCTCAAGAGATGAGCAGTCCAGGCCCTGCCTCCTTTATGAGACTAACATAATGTAAGGTCTTACTCCTGCACTCTGGAGTGTCCCCTTGGCAGACAGGGGGGACAGGTTGAGCAGGGACAGGGAAAATAGGGTTGTGTGTTTTGCCTCAGCTTCCTCCCTTCCTCTCCTCTGCTCTCTAACAGACACCATGAGTCAGAATCTTCATCAGCACAATGTGAATGTTTTGAACCCATGCTCAATTATGTCCAAAGAGAAGCAAAAATGCCAAACCAACCTCAGCTAAGGTTTTCTTGGAGTTTGCTCATTTCAGCTTATATAGCTCATAATGCTACAAACTACAGACCCTTTTCTTGCCAGCCATGGGTTTCCAGTGCCTGCTATCACTGCCTGTTCCCTGCCCTGCCAGCTAGTATTTAACTGGCTTTCCCAACTGGCTTTCCCCTGCAGCTCACGCCTGAGAGCGGATCCTCTCAGTGACGGCTGTGCCTTGCAGCTGAGCCTTAATCAGGTCAACAAGAACGAATTTTGCTCCACACTCCCAATGGAGGGCTGTCACATGAAGACTACAGATCTTTTGGACAAACTAGACTTACCCAAAAGCCATTGGTTTGTTGGATTGCTGTTTTGAAGCCAGTCAACTCAGCTACTCGATCTTTCATAACTCATCTCTTTGCTGTGGGTTAGCAAATCTGTTGGCCCCTCTCCATCTGTGGCAGCTGTGTTACTGCCTATATTGCTGCAGGATAGAAAGGTGCTTCACATTTTTCCGAGGCTGTTACTGCAGACTGACCCATGCAGAGTGCTGCAGCTGCAGGTTGCAGCCCTGGTGGCTCACTACCCACCCACACTCTAGCAGGCACCAGCACCACCAGTGCATCTGCTCTGCAGGGCCCCAGGCTCAGCTGGGGGGCTTGGGGCTCAGCTGGGCTTGGAAGGTTTGAGTGGCATTTCCACAGGGACTTTCAGCATTCTTTCTTCTCCTCAGCTGCTGCAAAGCAGCAGACAACCACAAATGCATTTTTCAAAAGGAGAGTGTGTCTGCAGCTCTACTAACTCCTGATCAAGAACAGCAGCTCTGTGTTTGCCACAAATTCATGTTCTCACTGCTCCTGAATTCCCCAAGCCAGTATGAGTGGTAGGACCTGAATAAAGGTCAATTTACTATATGGGTTAAAATTAGATGAAAATATGGAAGGCAGCGTTCAGAGTGTATACCACATTCTAATGTGTGCTTCAGCTGCAAGTCAATCCCAAACTTCTGACCAAAATAAACCCTGCTTTGAGTCACTCCCAAAGCTCACACCCCAGAGCTTTGGGGCAGTGGGGATCTTGAAATCAGGCTTGAATCATCTGCAAGATCAATGCTATTTACACCTTACTCGATGGCAGCAACACATCCAAAAGGGATTTGCTACACCTCTCAGAGTAGCCAGGATCTGGGAGGTCAGCCTTTTTATTAACAGGCAAGTCTGTGCCATGTGAGGAACAGCAGAATTTACACTTGCCATCTGCAAAATGAATTACATGTTCCAGGCATCTGCAGCTTCATAAATTATAACACAGTGTCAACAGTGCACCTGTGAGGAGATTTTAGACAACAGGAGCAAAGAAACTGCCAGGGCACGAAGGGGATGCACAGGCGGGAAGGCTGGGAAGGCATTTGGCTGCTACCTCCTTCAGCTTGCCCGAGTTTTTCCCTCCTGCATGCCCAGCCGCCAGCAGATTTGCACCACCAAGAGTCACAGAGAGTGCACAGTTTTATCAGCCTTTTAAACGCCGGGCTTCTTCCTGTAATTAGGTGTGGGGATGAGGCTCTGCTTGGCCTTCCTCTGTGGTCCCCCTTGAGCATGACTGGTGAGGGGTCCTTGGGGGAGGG
>VYXF01013031.1:683377-740279 GCA_013397295.1 Polioptila caerulea
GGCAGGGGGGCCGGGGGGCTGGGGTTTTGCATATGAGATGAAGGAATGAAGATCCCGTTCATTTCGCTTTTATCTGTCTGCGCGCTGTAGCGCTGAAGTCTCTGCTTTCCCTGTGTTATATTCAGCGTGCACAGTGACTCATCTGCAAGCGCAAATTACCTTGCTAAAGTATTCTTAGGAGAAATAATTAGCCACAAGCACCTCCTCTCCAGCCTCCTGTATGTGCCTCCGGGGACTGGGGCGCTTGACATAAATCATTTAGTCCCGAGCCCTAGCACACACCTTTCCCAAAGGACTCCATAATTGGCAAAGTAGTTGCCAACCGGGTTTAAAGTGATTTGAAATTGTTTTCCATACAGCCTTGCTGATAGCAAAAGGTTTCCCCCTTTCCTCGAGCATGAGTTACAGTAACATGATTGGATGTAACCCGTTATTCAGTTCAAGCTGTGATTCTGATACAGTATAGACAATATAAATTCCCCAGAGCTCTGTGAGGCCACCTCAATGGTCCATTTAAGTCCAATTCAATTAGGCTCACTATAGTTCTTAGGATTTCTTAGGTATGTTTGCAGCAGCCTTGGGGTTTGAATGTGAGAACAGTATTCATCTAGGAGTTTTAAATTAGGTCTCAGGTGTCATCATTCTAAATGAATTATTACAGTGGTGTGTTCATGCCATTACAGGTAAGGTTATGTTAGTATCTCCACTCAGCCATATTAATGCACCGAGGGCTGGAGCTTGGTATGTAAGGTCCTTGCCTTACAGTGTCTGCTTTAACCTCTTCTTCAAAATCGGGCTGCCGGGCACCGAGCTGTGTTTAAAATACGTGTAAATAGGTTGTTTGTTTCCTGTTTCTGACTGATTGTCAGCGATGTGAATTAGGAGGTGCTGTTGCATCCACAGCACTGCCAGTGCATTTCCCTCCACAGAGAGCTGGGGGAAAGGGGCCCTGCCCAGCCTGACTCACCCTCATTGCCTGTGGCAAATAGGTGGGCTGAGAGGAAGGGGGTGCTAGGGTGGGCAAAGTAATAGGGGAAAGACTGCAAACCTTGCTGCTGCCTTTCTTTCAGCTGTTGGTTTTGGAGTCCTGGTTTTGCTTTATTTCCCTAGCCACCGCTCGTGGGGAGGGAAGCATAAAGATGTGCTTCATTTTGCTTTTCCAGCTTTTCTCTGTTTGTGTCTACATCAGATCTTCCTCTGGTATTTAACACTCCTCTCATTGCTTTCAGGAATGAGTGTGGTGAGGGAAGGGAAGCACTTCAGCAGCCCATATTTCAGGCCCCTCCATATTTCATGTCTACAGATGGACTCCATTTGGTTCCTATAACAAGGCAATGCAAATACCAGCCATGTAGATGAAGCTTACTTCAAAGGAAAAAAAGAAGCAAAGATGATTAATTTTTAGCAGGGAACTCTGAAAGCCCAAACTGGCATTTGGATTGAATCCTAAGACTAGATTTAAAGGTCAAAGATAACATGTCTTTATTGGCCTATATGTCGAAATTATTTTCATTGTTTTACTATGGTCCCATCTAGTGGCTCCAACAGAAAGTGAGAGACCTTCACTCTGTTGCTGCATTAACTGGAGAAGTGACAGTCCCACTAAGGCAAAACAGAGAAGGGGCAGGGGATGTTTCACAGGTGGAGACCTGAGAAACAAAGCAATCAGTTGGCCTTTACACAGTTTCACACCAGCTGTCAGGTCTCCTGGATCCAAGCCTCCTGAGACCCATATAGTACTTTCTAGAAGAGTATCCTACTTCTCAGAGCCATAACCTTTTCTGATTGTTTTTATCCTGGAAATTTCACTTAGTTTATCTCCACTCTGATTTGCTACATCTTGCCCCTATGCTCCTGGGAGAAACATGTCAATATTTTGCCTGTGTTATGCAGAGGAATAGTCAGAAGAAAAGACTCAAAATCTTTCCTCTGCTCTCTGTCATATCTTTGCTAGGGCAGACTGTAGCCCTAAGGTCCTTCCAAGATCAAATAAATGCCTCCAGGAAGAAAAGATCAAAGGAGAAAAAAGCTTAAGAAGTCACTAGTCTGGGTATTTCCTTTTATTAGAGTGGCCCATCATGATTCAAGTAGTCTCCTGGGTTACAAAAATTATGGGGCAAAGCACATTTCTCTGGGGACAGAGGCCCCCAGGTGAGAGAGAGCATCTGTAGGGCAAATCCACACAGGCAGGACTCACTTTTCTCGCAGCCATCTAGAAGAGAGTCAGACCTCACCCACAGGCCAAGGAGCAAGATCAGTGCCAATTATTTCCCAGATTCTCAGCAGGGCCTGTGGGCAGTGCAGCACTAGCACAAGCTTCTGGGCATCTCACAGCCAGGGTTTTGGCTGAGCACAGAGGTATGGGATCCATGAAGGTCACTGTTTCTCCAAAGGCATTTGGGGCACACACTGAGGAAGGCTCTGCCTGAGCTGGGATATCCTGACTGCCTCATTATGCCATAGGAGCTTCTCTGGGGATTAATGCTAACTGGGGGATGCCTGCACTCTGCATAGATGACCACTTAACCAAATACATTAGATCACCTGATAAGTGCTGAATATTTTCATTCATTTTCTTGTAGCCAGCTATAATTTTTAAGTTTTGTCTCCTCATTTTTTCTTGGCATCACCCTCACTTCTTTTAATACTGCTACTATTAAGGCACAGTCAAGGTCACTTCACAGTGTCACTCCTGAGACTGTCCTTTGTTTACAGATACCCAAGGGAATTAGATCCAAATTACTTAGTCACATAGGCAAATGTCTTATTGAGTCAAGGCTTTAGTGAAAGGGAATGTGATAAAAATTAATATCTCCTAAGGAACAAGGTTGATTTGCAACTTTTTACCTTGTTTACCAGAACATTTTTTCTGGGAAAGCCTGTGAATTCCTGAAGTTTTATTTAAGTAATTAATTATACATATGTATTTCTTTCCATTTAACTAAATTCTTTTGGTAGAAACACTTTTGGAAGTTTAATCAATGAAGTCTTAGTAGGAAAACAACAGATGCCTGCTTTAGATCTTAAGAAAGGTAGGACATTTCACAGAAGACAAATCTTGACATCCCTACAGAGCTAATCTAAAGCCAGACTGGCAACTGGGAGAAAAAAGCCTTCCCTAAAACATAAATGTGCAACAGCTCTGTTTTGGATTCTCAGATCTCAGAGGAACCAGTTTTCACCCGTGAGGAGCTTCTATTCAATACAAATATTGCAGAGGAGGAAGAGAAGTAAAATTCCTTTGCCTTTGTCTCTCTGCTTACCCAGCCTTACAGTCTGCTGCGGCCTAAATGCTCAGAACAAAGCAGAAGCATTCATAGGTTTGCCTAACACTGCACTCTCTGCAATCATCCTCTGGACAGACCTGCTGCTCTGGGCTCATTGGCATTTGTTAAATGCTCTCTGCATTGGGAGCACCTGAGGACATTTCCCATCTCCCTAACTGGGCAGCCCAGTTGCACCCCAGCCGCTCATCTGGGCAAGACCGGTCACATGCTGCTCTCCACACGCCCTGCTTGCCTCAGGAGGTGAGTGCAGGCTGCGGGCGATGTGCTTTTCCTGGCTCCCTTCCTGGCATCCTGCAGCTCAGCCCTGATGCTCTGCAGGTCCAACGAGATGCAGCCTTCTCATCCTGGCTGGAGTCCCTCTGCTCCCAGACCTTTGCATGCAGAGGAGATATTAACTCTTTACTGTGAGGGAGGCGAGGCACTGGAAGAGATTGCCCGGAGAACTTGTGGATGCTCCATCCCTGGAAGTGTTCAAGACCAGGCTGGATGCGGCTCTGAGCAGCCTGGTCGAGTGGAAGCTGTCCTCGCCCATGGGCAGGGGTGTTGGAACTGGATGATCTAAAAGATCCTTCCAACCACCATTCCATGATTCTATGAGTCCATGAAGTGAGCAGCCACACGAAATGTCAAAGACACTCCAAAGCTACCGCTGGGGTGTTGGGTTTGCCCTTTATGGGGTTTAGCTCGGCCAGCTCGGACCCCTGGCAAACCAACAGGACACAAGGTAGCTAGATTAAGGAACAGCACAATTCTTTCCTGGCAGCAGGGGTCCAAAGAGTTTAATGGCAAAACGAATCCTAGGGGAGCAGGGAGAGTGGGAGGGGAAGAAAGCCACGAGGTGCAGAGGGGGGAGGGGCAAGGAGAAAGCAGGAAAGCAAGGAGGGGAAGGAGCCAGGAAAGCCAAGAGGCCGAATGCCTAGTGTGGGGTACTTTTAAACTCAGGGGAAGGGTGGAGCGGAGGAAAGTGGCCAAGGGCCAATGAGAGACCCTTGTTGAAGCAGGTAAGGGGGAGGGGAGGGACTTTAACCTGAGAAGGTGAGGGGAAAACCAGCTGTTACAGGGGGTACGTGGGACAAACCATGGGATACAAGTTTGGTGATCTATTAGTACAATACAACACCGGGGGATCCTGCTAATTTCATCACTCTTTACCTGCATCATCAATAAGTAGCTATCGCACACAATGCACAGCACTAGCACCCATAGCATCCATACCTCACCCTCCCAGAATCCATACGGACCTTTGGCGTGAGACGGGGCTGCTCGGAGCCGCACGAAGCAGCAGATCCCTCAGTGGGTGTGAAAAGCCGTGTTCTGCCACCCCATAGCCACCATCGCTCCTCCGCCCGTGACTTTCGGAGGGTTTCCGCGGAACAACAGTGACATCCAGTGGCTGCATCCACCTGGCCGAACCATGGGATTCCTGCTGCAGGAGCGACTGGGGAGCATCGCAGATGCTCAGCCTTCATTGTGGGATAAAACCCGGCGTGCAGAGAACTGCCAGGCTGCGGAGAGCGCAGCCCTGAGGGACACGCGGGGCTCGCTTTCCAGCAGCACACCCATGCGCTCCTGAAGGCAGCTGGAGAGTCGCTGGTCCGCCAGGGGAAATCAAAAGCTGCCCAAAGAATGAAGGCAAAACTCACTTTTGTGAGGGGGAGACAGTATTTCTGAAGGGGATGGTCATCTCTGTGCCTCTGCCCACTAGCTCCCCAAAACCACAAAAGAGATGAGGAGTAGCGTCGCATGAGTGAAATTGTCCTGGTGGTGTTTTTCCACCTCCTTGTTTCAAACCTTACAATTGCACCTGTAAATCGTCCAGCTACAGTCAAGGGACTAAAAAAAAAAAAAAAAAAAAAAAAAGAATAAAAAAAAAAGCTAGCAAATGCTGTGATTCTCCTGATATCTGCCCATCACTGGAACCTTGGCTCCAAAATAGTGAGTACAGGGAAACAGGCAAAATCAAAGGGTCAGTGGTGCTGCAACCCCTCTGACTTTTAACCCCCAACAGTCCAGCTTTAGTGTAAATGATGACAAGAGCTACCCTTAAAAAGCTGACCTGAGGCTAAGTCTGCACTGGAAACCTCTATCTGTGGAACCACATTGGTTTAAGCAGTGACATTTTTATTCCTGTTTTTTATTCCTGGTAAATCCCTAGAGCAGGATTAGCTGTACTAGCAAAAGTTCCTGTGAAGGAGTGATGGCAGGCGAGTTAACAGGCAGGAGTCTCGGCTCACTAGCGGTGCCTGGGGCAGCCCTAGCTCAGCCTCGGTGGCCTTTCCTCCTGACCCTCCTCCCTCTGAAGCTCAGCCCGGGAGCTGTGACTGTGCTGGTGGGCTCTGCGGCTGCGCCAGCTCAGCTCTCCTGCTACAGAGAGACCCTTCATCATCACCCTTGCCTGTAAAATCCCTTAGAGAGCGGCAACCAATACCCAGTATTTCCAAGAATGTGCATTTGCTGGCAATAGAACTGATTACAAGTGCTGCAAGGTAATTTGCCACAACTCCTACACCAATCTTTCCTCTCATAAGATCTACAATAATAAAAAATACTCAGTAGGTGGAAAAATGCCATCATAAATGAGGGAGAAGGGCTCCGTGCACCTGAGTCATTCCTTGTGCATTAAAGATGAAGGACTGGAGTAACTACATGAGAAGCCACTTCCCAATTTCATTATCCTTGGCTGCACTGTAGATATCATAGCTCTAACATTTTAATAAGTTACATGGATGCTGAGAGAGAAATCCATGACCCATGAATGTTGAGAAGTGGTTTCTTGGTCCCTGAGAGGAAAAAAATACCCAGATAATTAATTAAGGTAAATAGTAGCTTTATTTCTAGCTTTCCCAGTTGCTCCAGGGACATTCAGGACTGTCAGTGAATTGGAAAAAAAATCAATAACTAATTGAGAAGTAAACATTTGCTGTTACAGGTCATCCCCTGCAACCTCAAGCCACAGAAGGGGAACCCTCTTCTTTTAAAATTTCAGTGCCTCAGGCTGGTTTAAGACATTGACAGGACTTTAGTAGCTCACCACCACTTTCCACATGGTAGATCTGAGGGAAGATAGAAACTGCAGGTCTCCTTCTAGAGCCCCTCACAACAGTGCCTGGAACACCCTCCTTGCTCCAGCCCTGCTCATGTCTCCCAAGAATCACTTCCTTTCTAGAAACAGTGGAAGAGGTTTCCTCAGTAGCAGTGAACATTTTGGGGGTGCCGTGGGTACATGGGCAGAGCTGGACCTATCCTGGATGAGACAGCACCAGGAAGATGCCTCTTCCAGAGGCAACTCTCAGGGAATACATGTCACTGACCTCTTGATGATAAAATTACTTTTTACCACTGAAACTGTGGTAGTTACCAATGCAGGTTGCCCTGGCAGGCAGGCAGAGGGATGTGCCCCTGACCTCATCATGGGACTGCTCCCATTGCAGAGCACCCACAACTGTTCCATGTGTGGAGGCTGAAGAGAGCAGACTCTGCTTTTCCACCCCTCATTTAGCTGCTGCAGTAAAAGTTGGACCAACCCAGTCTGTAAGAAAAACCTTTCTCACACAAGTTGCTTGTTTAACACTGTTGGCTACTGCTGCTGTCTTCCATCCCCAGGCCTAGAAGGGAAAAACCCATGGGAAACCAGCTGCTGCTGCAGCTCCAGCGAGGGGCCCGGGTCAGCGACAGCGGTGGTAACGCGCCAGGACTCCTGGAGCCGGGGTACAGCTGTCAGCACAAGATCTGGGTGCCAAAATTACACCCGCACCTCATTAACCTGGAGAGGCAGCTCTGTGCAGCAGAGGAGGTAGGGAATGGCCAAGGAGGAAGAGGCCAGGCTGCTGCTCAGGTGTCAAAGCACAGGCAATAATTGACAGCTACATGCTGGCAGGCAGCAGTGAAGGAGAAATCTGTATCCTTGTCCTCCCAACATGAGGAAAGAGCCGCATGGTTCTCTAACAACCTCATTTCAGCATCGTCTTCCTTTTCATGTGCGTAATAGCTACCAGCAGCATCTCCTGTCAATTGCTGACAAAGGATCCCACCTGGCACTGTGCAGATGCTGCCTCATGAACAACAGGCCACCAGGAGAGCGGTGTTGAGCGTTGGAAGATTTATAGGAATCAAATTCTTCTCTGTAAAAGAGAAAAAATGTGGATGGCAAGAACAAAAAGGATGAGAAAAACAAAAAAAAAATGACAGGGAGGAAAACCTGCTGTGAGGAAATACAAGAGGAATAAACTTATAGGAAGGAAGTGGCCCAACCAGACTGGTGTGGTGAATTTGGTCCCCTCTTTTGCTTTTAAACTGTGTCAGGATTTTCAGTCATCAATACTGCCTTCAGATGGAGGTCTGAATTTGTACAAATAGTTCCTACAATTCCTTTTGACTCTTAAGGTTTAAAGCAGCTGTCATTTCCCTTCCTCCAGGAAGGGCCAGTAGGTAAGAGGAAAGACCCATGCAGTGCTATTTTAATCAGGTACTTCTCAATCCTTCCTTTGTGATGGTGCAAGTTCCGAAGGTGCTTTTCCTCACCTCTAAATGTCAGTAAGCAGGGATGTCAGGTAGCACTGTGTCTATGACCACAGTCACTACTCTACAATTTGTCTTCATTTTTCACCTTTCTGTTTTGTGGAGGCACAGCTTCTCTTGCTCACCTGGCGGACTGAGTCATCTGACATTACATTTGCACTTTCCCAGAGGCCAGCAGGCTTCAGCTACCAAGCCATCATCATCCAGCCTCCCCCTATGGGCATAATATGCTAATTTATACCTACAATCAAGCATCTGTGATACCATTTGTGCTCTAGATACTGTGGAGGGAATTGATGGTTATTCAGATCTTGTGTTAACTGAGGAAAAACTGATTTATTTCCCCACTGAGTGGAGCAGTTACTAAAACCAGTGGATGAACTCTGCTTTTTCAATATGCCTTGGCTGCATGCTAATAGTTTGGAGTCTAGGTGACTCGTTCGTTGGAGAAACTTTGCTCTCTGAATTATTCACTTACTCAGCCTACTAAGCCAGATAATAGGAGACAGCAGAACCTTTCCTCATCTCTCAGAGGGTATATTAATATCCTTTAAACATTCATACTCTGCCCAAATATATACATTTCAAGACTTATTTTTGCCTGTGTTCTTGATATTCTTTTATTCTAACTTCACTTGTACCATGCACGTTTGGCTGAGAATAGAGCCACACTTCCACACAAAGAGAGCAGACGGGTTTCCTTTTACGTGTGACGTTCAATATTTATCATTTGAGGGGAAACACCACTGCCCCCTTTCCTGTCCTACAGTCATTTTCTATATCTAAAGTTACTTCAACTTTATTTTAAAACACTCTATATGAGTGAATTTGTCATCATTTACATTGTTTACAGTAGCTTATCTCTCTTAGTATCTTATGTGTATCCAAGATGCACATTATTTCTTGTGTATATTCAATGCAGATTTCATTACAACTTTCTAGCTGTCTACCTTTTCGCTTACACTGATCCCCATTTCAAATTCACCTTCTGCCTTAAAATCCTTTGCTGTACCAGGGCAAGACTCCCCAAACTGCAAACCCATTCTGTCTGCTCTCATTTTCCTAAGGGCCCTGCTTCTCTGTCTGCTTTACTTCTCATTCAAGCTATAAGAAGCAGATGAAGCTACTACTCCCTTGTCTTTCCTTTTCACAAATTCTTCTGTGCTGATCCCTCCTCCTGGAGCACAATCTCCCCACCACAACACTGGTCACTCACTGTGTGCCCAAGCTGTTCCCAGCTCCTCCAGCAAAGATGAATCACCAAAATCATGGCATCATGGAGATTCAGGCCCCAAAGGTGAGCAAAAGGAAGGCGTTGCATGCTGGCAGGGATTTCAGCATTGCTATTGCCCTTATCTATGTATCACCACATAATTATTTATCACCGTAAATTCAGTTAATGAGGAACAATACTGAGTCCAACAAAAGGCAGACAAGATAGGTGTGATCCACCATCCTAGATCCCTCTTCAAGACTCATTTCTTCCAGAATCTCTGAAGGCTGATAAGGAGTCACAGATGGCTGAGATGCTTGTAATGTACTAATTCGGTTTCGTATTGTTGTGTATCAAGGCTGGTAACTCTTTCAGGCAAGGACCAGATCCTTCTGTGATTATAAAGCACCTAGCACAGCTAAATCTCAGTCCACCCTGTCTGTCAACCTCCAGTTATGCAAATCATGATAACATCTGATTGCATGCCTCTCCATTTATCCCTCCCTTGGGCCTTCCAATATGAGAAAGTCAATCAGGGACCAAGTCACCCTGTGCATTGTCTATTGCAACAGACTCCTGTCCCAAAATCCTCTACAAAATTAATATAACATGATAATGCATAGAAAGTCTTCGCTCAGACTTCCTTTTTTTTATTCTTACAATAGAAACTTTGCAAGGTCACATATAATGATAATAATAATGGGATTAAGGGTAATTTCGAACATATATAAGGACAGCTCTTGATCACAATAAGGTGAAACCCCTCCTTTCTCCTGCTGAGGCCTATTTGCTCTGAGTCATTATTTATCTCTGGCTCTTCACAACCCCACTGTGCTAATACTGTTTCAACAGAGATTTTTGACATTTAATGAAGGCACTATGTTAGATTTTAACTAACTGATTGTTGTATTCTGCATAGCTGAACCTTATTTCTCCCCTTCACTTTTTTCAGGCAAAACATTACATTTCATTTCAACTAAGTTGGTTTCTGAATTCAAATATCTGCAAACTTGCTTGCATTTTCCTCACCTAGGGACAATAAAGCATCACATGAAAGCCATGTTTCTGAAATTTAGTGCTGAACAACACATTGGAAAAAAAATAGCAGGGTCAGTAATGGGTGGAAGAAATTACATGCTGAGTGCTATTTTAAGAAGAATTAACACTTTAAAGGAGAATAGGAAACCCACGGGGGCTGAGTGAGGCCTGTGGATATGAGCATGGGAGAGAACCAAAGTAATTCCTTCTTTCAAAGCCAATGTAAGCCATAGAAATACCCTTGGTGTGTGGTTGCACCCTGTAGGGTCAAGAAGCAGCAAAAATCTGATGCGTACAGACACTGGCAGAATCTAAAAGAAGAAAAAAAGTCTTCCTCTGAGATATCCAGAGTCCTATGGGTCCATTGTACTGTACTATCTATGCCATCCCTTTGCAGCAGATAAATAAAGAAGGGAGAGTGTTAAATTTCCTGGCATCTATTTTAACACATCTTCCATTCTGGGACCTTAATTATATCCAGGTGGTGTCCAGGTGCAGTTGTCTGGACTATCTCCACTGGGCACATTTGCTTGTAGAATAGTCTGGTTAGAGGCTTTTTTGTTTTAGAAAAATGTGTTTTCCTGGCCATTCATTATGGGCTCACACTCTTCCCAAATTTTCCCTATGTCCCCAAACTGAAAAATAGCAAATCAAAGCCATAAATAAAAGAAACCCACTTTGACAACTGAGAACACTTGTAACTAAGTTTATACAATACATTGGGCATCACTGATTTTTCAAAAATCCACAGCAAGGGCATATTTTAAAGAGTACAGTATTATTTCTGAGATGAATACAGTTTGGTTTTTTTTATTTTTGTTCTTGAGACCACTGAATTTCACCATGAAATCTAAAAAATACCCTGGACTTTATGAAGCAGCAGTATGAGAAGAAAGAACATGATAATAACAAAAAATGATGGCACCAATATAAAAGAAGAGCTTGAAGGTAAAAGAAAAAAAACTTTTGGGGAGGCAGAAGCATTTTCCAATGATCAGACACTAAATTTCAACACCAGATTTCGTTATACCCTACAATCTCAGAGCTAAGTGCTGTCAGAAATGTCACATAGCAAACTGTGACAACCTAGATGTGGGTTAGCAAACAAATATTTTTTATGGTAATATGGTGTGACAATATCATTAACTAAGATGACCAACAAGTATCTTCATCCTTAGCAACCCTCATTCAGAAGATCAGAGTCTGGACTTGATTTGGTTCATATCTGAAGCACTATAAAAGGCAGATGATTAAAGAAAATATCTTTTAAGGAGTTATTACAAACTGTCTCAGCTGAAATTAAATGGGAAACACAGGAAAAGAAGTTTTATAAGTAAAGTCATTAATTTGAAAGAACAAAAGTGCAGGTAAGTCAGCCAAACTAAATATTAAATATGAAGAAAATGTTCAGCTTCCCTAAGACAAAGGTGACCAGCATGCTAGAATAGGAAGGATGAGATAATATCCTGCCCTAAATTAGAAAAGCTTTGCCACAAGATTTTTCAAGTCTGTTAGCAAATCTCTTTAGTAAAGTAATAAGGTTGTGGACTGTGCCATAGGACTGGGGGACAAGGGTATGACCTCCAATTAAGAAGGTGAAAAAATTGACCCATATTTACAGGTCTATTAGAGCCACTTGAATAGCTTGCTAGGCTTTAAAATAGTGTTCTGTGGGGAGTCTAATTAATGATGCAGAGGTAAAAGCAATATGGGATAAAATGCAACATGGGTTTACTAAAGGTAGACCTTGCCAGACTCACTTAATTTCCTTTTTTGAAAAGGGAAATGATGAGGGCAGCAAGGGAGGTATTTCCAGTAAAAATAGGGAAGCATTCATGTCTTTGTATGAGACCCAGGTGATGCCATATGGAAAACTGCTACAATCCTGGTCACCCATGTTTCAGGAAGATACCTTCCAGCTGGAAGAGGCACAGGGAGGTCAGTGGGAAGGTCAGGAAAATGGATGTGAGATGTCTGGCTGTTCAGCCTAACAAAGGGTGCTGACTGGGGATGTGTCTGCAAGAAACAGCCTGGGGAAAAGAGACCTAGCTAAAATAAAAAGCACTGGGATGGAACCTATACATACAAAATGGTCAGAAGTAAATTCAGGCTGGAAGGAAAAATAGCAATAAAAGCTTTGCAGCTCAAGCAAAGGTTTCCAACAAGAGTTGTGACACAGAAAACTAACTACAACTCAGGCTGAGCTGCATGTATGTGAGAAAGGACAGCCCAACAAAGTGACCAGAGTGCCACTTTGAAGATTCTCAATGAAGATTTCCTCAGTTCCCACTCAGTGATTTCAGACAATTGCTAAGGATTTACATAAAACACATGCTCTGAACGAACTTTCAAATCCAATTATTCAAATTAGTTCATGGTAAGAAACTAGCAAAAAGCTAGCATTACAATTAATTTTGCTAGTGGCAGGGAGTTGCTGCTGGCTACTGACAGAATCCCCTTGGCCATTGAAAGCCCTTGTCTTGTTTTGATGGGGCAGGGTGTGATGAGGAGGTAAGTGCCACACGGTGGTGTGGTCCGTTTTGCTGCCTCAGAAACATTCCCCTCCATTTGAAATCTGTCTTGCTCTAGAAGTCTTTCACACAGGAAAACAATTGTGGATTGAACCACTCTACTTCCTCTGCTTTTACTTCCTCAGAGAATCAGAACTGACACACAGAAAGAAACTACTAAAAAAAAAAAAGTAAAACATGTTAACTTGTTTACACATTTAAAGTCTGCTCTCTTGAACTAAATGACCTTCACAGGTCACCTCCAAACAAAATTATTCTGCAGTTATATGAAGTGGGGCTATAGGCCTTGTCAGCCTCTTCTCCCAGCTGACCCCTCTCATGGAAACTGGAAACAGTTTGGAGCAGAAAGTCTTTATTCAATGCCAGGTATAGTCTACCTACAAGGATGGCACTGCAAGACCAAGCCATAAGAAAACTGCTAACAGTATCCCCAAACTCATGAATGTTTGAGGGGAAAAAAAATTAAACTTTGGGTAACAGTAATGGCATTGAACACTTTGAGAGGGACATAATGTGTAACCAAGTCATCTTTGAAACCCGCTGGATTTGACACAAACTGCTACATGAGGAAGGCTTAATATTTTTTAAAATGTCTGAGGCATGCCCTGCAAATCTGCAGTTAAGCTGCGTTAAAGGTTTAAAGACTATTTATTATTTTCTACTGATCTAAAATCCTTAAATCACCTTAAACTCTTAGCTCACCTAAGATCTTAAAATAGAAGAACTTAAGCTCCCTGTGTCACTGTATCAAGCATTAATCTGATCAATATTTACAAAACTTATGCAGATAAAAGTCTAGGCTTTATGTTATTAAAAAGTTGTGAGGTTTTAGGACTGTCATGACTAAATGTGGCTCTCAGCCAACTTTGGTGTTCTGTGTTCATGTGAAGGTTCATGCTTCAGAGACAGTTTATTCTCTGTATTGCAGACATTCCTTCAATTTGGGGACTCCTCTTTATCATTTACGAAGTAAGGAGCCACTATAATAAAGAATGATCAAACAATACCATACCAGTTTTGTCTGTATGACTAAGGAATGCATCCCACGATATTTGAAGTTTGTATGGATAACTGCACTCCATCGTTTTGTTGTCCTTCAATGGGGCTTTAGTTGCACGTTTCACAATAATCACAAATACTGTGAAACATAAACAGGCTTGGAGCTAGTCTTTTGATTTATTTTTCAGATCTTAGAGAGTCTTTAAGGTTGGAATATACCTCTAAGATCATTAAGTCCAGCCTTTAACCAAAAACTATCATGTCCACTAAAGCATACCACGAAGTGCCCCATCTACGCACTTTTTTTAATACTTCCAAGGATGGTGATTCCACCACTTCCCTGGTGAGCCTCTTATCACACTTAATCACTATTTTAGTGAAGAATTTTTTCCTAATTTTTTGCCTGAACCTCCGCTGGTGCAAATTTCCCCTTGTTCTATCCTTCTTTTTGTGGAAGAAGAGGCCAACACCCACATTGCCACTGCCTCCTTTCAGTTGCAAGAGCAATAAGGTCTCCCCTCAGCCTCCTTTTCCTTAGTTTCCAGAGAAACTTAACTTTGCTTACCCAGTGTTAAATGTCACTTCCTTCTATCGTATCTTTTATTGTAAAGAAAGGGTAGTTTTGCTTTTTCTTTCTGCTCCCTTAATCAAACCACACAGATGGAAAGATAACTTTGCTTTCCCCAGCACTGAGGACACATCCAGAGCAGTTAAGATGAGAGTAATAAAAAAAGGAAAGAAAAGAGGCTTTAAAGGACTAGCAGCTGATGTTGCTGGAGCTGTGAACATTACAGTGGAGAGGGAATTAATGGCTCAGCAGAGAAAATGGGCTGCAGCACCTTCATATACCCCAAAACTTTAGGGGTGATGGGGCAGCCTAAGGACCTAGCCTAAGTGCCTGCTCAGACAAAGGTCTTCCACGCTGGCCCTCATCTCTGCTTCACCCTTCCAGCAAGTGCCTCAACCACATTCACCCTTGATCAGTAAATAAAGAAATTATAGTCGGGAAACCTCCAGTGACCAGATCCATAGCTTAATTTGAGGTATTAAAGAGGAGTAAATACCTTTTGGCTATAAATTGGAGCAGGAATTAAGCGAAAGTTTTCGGTTGAATTTCTTTTTTTTCCGAAGTCTAACATTTAGAGACAAAAAAAAAGAATCAGAAGACATTGCCCAGCTTGGAACACACAAGCTCGAGGAAGATCATAAGTTAGATAAACCTGCCCTTGATGTTTGTCATTATATGCAAAGTTAATTTAGAATTGGAGAGCCTGCAGGCTGAGCCATCCAGGTGCCTGTGCTCAGGGTACCCAGCTCTGGAAAGGTGCTTCCTTTGGTTCTCTGCTGCCCATCTGACACCTCTGCCCTCCTCTCTCCAGGGCAGGGCACAGCTTCCAAATTCACCTCACAGCTGTGGAGCTGTGGAGAGTTTTGCCTCTTAGAAAAGCTAAATTGGAGGCTAAGTGCCCCCTGACTGTCAGCAAAGCACAGCTGATAGCAAGAGCCACCAGGCAGCCACTTCTCTTTGCAGGCTGCTGCCCCACCTCAGGCTCAGCCAGAAGCCCTTCAGGTGCCACAGAGGCAGCTTCCCTTTCAATTAATAAATCTGAACTGGGAAGAGCCATGCAGAGGCAGAAATTATGCAGGGCAGTCAAAGGGGACAAGGCAAAGGCTAATGGCCTGAAGCAAGAAAGAAAGACAATCCAAGATGAAAATATCTTAACAGCAAGGTCTGCCAGGGAGCACCCACAAGAACTCTCAGAATGGTTATTTTTGCTTTGGGAGGATCAGGGGAAGGAAGGAGAGGATGCAAAGGCTTCAAGTCTGAGAAATAAACAAACACACTCTAGGAATACTGATCACTACAGAGAGACTTCAAGTTGCTCCACTGTGAGTGAGGTAGTATCCTCTCCACGACCTGGCCAGAAATCTGTAACATTATCAGCAGTGCAAAAGTTCAGTTCACAATTTTCTCTCTCTGCGAAGCTGACATGTCAAAAATGAGGGAAAAAACCCATTTTTTTAATGGGCAATCTAGTCAACTACACCCATGTTACTAGCATCCTTTTTTTTTTTAAAGGATCTAGCAAATTTGGAGGGGAAAAGGGAAAAAAAGACTCTAGTTAAACTCTCAGAGCTTTTCCAGCCCAGAACTGAATATAACATATCACTGAATTGCACCTGTCCCTCTGCTGGTTCCCTTTCTCATGAAAAATACATCCAAAGAAAACTGCTATATCTCTCTGTGGTAATTGATTCACTCAGATCCTTTCTAACTTCTAAGAAACTATGTGAGATGAGATACTCAAATATAGTTCAAGGTCTTTACCAAAACCAGAGGTGTATTTTGTCTGTTTGCTCTTTTAGTAGGCAACTACTCTTCCTCACATCCACCATTTGATTCAAATTTCCTACCTGTGCAGATATGCCATCCCACATTACCAAGGAGCAGCAAATCTCTGACTTCACAAGAAACAACTTGCACAAGGGCCAGGGTCAAAGCCCTGGACAGGGGAAGAATCTCAGAAAGATATGAAATGACCACTTTGCTTCAATTTTGGCATAAGCTCTTCCTTTTTCAGTCTCTTATAAGCCCAGATTCAAGTAGCAAGGAAGACATAAATCTGAATATTAGATGGTAAAAATATTAAAAAATATAATACTGACATTCTTTATCAAGAAAAAAACTAACAAGTGTTCACATACAGGTTCTTAAAGCACTCTAATTCCAGTACCTCCAGCATGATAAAGAGGAGGGATACAACACCAGGTGCAAGGCTGTAAGAGGAAGTCAGTCAGAGGCCAGTGCAATTTGCTCTCATTATACCTGATGTATAATAATGAAAAAATTATATTGTAACATTAAATAGTATGAACAATCCAGCAACAGAGAACAGAAAGAAATACTGTGTCAGTACAATATCACAAAAGTCAGGTGGTGAGTTAACCTGAGATGGCATTAGTAGGACAAGCTGAAAACTGATTGATCTGTATACACCAGAAATTATTACAGAAATAGAAAAAAAATAATATAAACTCTTAAACTTCAGAGGCTATACCCACTAACTTCCTTGGCTTTATTCCAGAAACCGACGTGGTTCATGTCCTATAAAGAAGGCATTTGCACTGTACTCTCTTTGTACATACTTGAGGGTTGACTCTACTTACAGTCATTTGTCAAAAGCAGCAGAACCAGCTGAATGTAAATGTCCCAGCAGGGAACTCCACAAATTTTAACAAACAGTTTCCTACGTACAAACGGTTCAAGACAGAGTTCAAGTTGCTCGGATCTTTAGAATGCCAGGGAAAGCATTAGAAACAAGATTCATCTTTTCAGGGGAAGTTTTCCATCCCCAAAAACTCTGCTGAGCTGATCCCCTTGAAGTTGTCCATTATACAGATCAGGCAAAGAAAGGCCTACTCTGCTCTTGCTTGGCACAACTTAGCTGTCTCGGTAAATCCCCAATGACTTGGGTAAAGCTAAAGCTCTGATCTGTAGGAAATGACTGAGAAACATAACCAAGTACTCATATCCAAAGCTGCATTGGTAGTTGAAGATAACCCAAAAGTAAGCTGCTGACAAAGGGCAGCAAGAAGGGTACAAGAGATGGACTTCTTCAGCAGCAGCCCACAAGCAGAACAGCTTAAAAAGCTTAATGAGAAAAAAACCTTTTATGTCAGAAGAGAGGGGAGTTTTTTTTTCTGGCAAGCCAATGCTGAGGACCTGTTCTCAGCTCACTGTGACTCTCTCTCCTTTTCCATGGGTGACATAAGGCTGTGCTTTAAATTCTGAGCACAGGATGATTTCTGTGCAGAGCAACTTAAAAGTTCTGTGCTGACTTATGATTATCTGTATGACTAAAGTCTTCCTTTCTTTGCCAAGGTAATAAGCCATTCCCCTAATCTTTTCTGCAGCAGAGTAAATATTAGATGTAATACAGCAGATCTGGTGGCAGTTTTAGCAGAAAGGTGCTGCTGTCATATCATGTAGGATTGTACACATAAATGGCACCTTTTGAAAAACCCACGGATTTGCAAGGCTTAAAAATACCGTGTAGCACCAGTGACATCTGCAGGAACATGCTGGTTGGAACAGCAACAGGAAAAAAATGCCAAAACGAGGCTTCTGTGAGAAGCTATTGTGAGGAAAGCCAGCAGATCAACCCACAGTGCCTCCCTTCCAGGCATGTTTAAGCCTGCCCTGGCATATTTAAGATAAAAATTTTGTGCAGAGTTGTTTAGCAATGAGAGAAAATAAATGAAAAAGTGTACACACAAGTGAAGATCAGAGCACAGTGCCAACATTTAAAGGCAAGAAAGTTTGATCCATCTTGAAGTAGAGTAGCCAGATCCTGAAAAATAAAAAAGGACTAGAGAGGGAAAATCTTGAGAGGACCATACCCAGTGATATACAAAATAGTCTGCTTTTTCTACTTCCCTGTTTGCATAGTAAAGAATTGAATTTCACCTTCTTCTTCTTTCATTACATGATGCTCTTCCACTTTTGCCACACAAAAATCCAGCCACTGCACTTTATGCCAGTTTACCCTACTTACACTAGGAAAGCTGTTTCCAATGCACTTCATTAATACAGCTGCTAAAACATGTTTAAAATAAATGCATGCAAGTTGAAAACAAAACCAAAGAAAAATATTGATTTTTCTGCTCTGGATTCATTTTTTTGTGTTTCTTGGCTTAAAATATCTTCTATGTTTTGTGAAAAAGCTGTACCAATATGAGTGGGGAACTGCTGAGCAAGGCACAGAGAAATATGTGCACAGCAGATCTGTAGGCACTACAACAGTGTGGAGGAACTGTTGCAAAATGGGAAACCTGGTAATACAGGAATACAAGAAATGTGCTGAGTCTGCAAGGAAAAAGAATGTAGCTTTGAAGGATACAAGTGAAAGAAAGATTGATATAATGATAAAGTGTTAGGATGGCACTGGTTAAAAAAAAAATTTAAAGAGAGGGATCTGGAATTGTTTTGGGGGAAAAGATCCTTTGCAGGCAGAACTGAGAACCTCCTGGGGAGTCCTTGATCAGATTCGATTTTACTCACTGGTATGATTTCTTTCTGAGTGATGAGTGATATCACAGACTATGCTGCTGTGGATGACTTCAGTTCCCCAGGTATGGCTGGGGCAGAAGATGACAAAACATGAGGGGACAAGCTGGGTCCAAGGCCAATCTCAGAAGTCCAGTTAAAGCCTCAAAGAATGCAGAAGACAGTGCTCAGAGCAGCCTACAAGCACCCATGTATCTCAGGAGAGGCCACCCCAGTTTAATGATGCTCTTAGGCCCAAGGCTGATGTAAGGAGTGGAGGTCCAGGGGAGGTCAAGTCATGGCAATTAAGTCCTATTGGGTGCTCACAAGGCCCTCACACAAATAGAATAAGACTTGATTGTTCCTGACTAAGCTTTCTCATCAACAAGTTCTGCATTAGTTCTATTTGTTAGAGCCCAAAGATTTTTTCATGAAGGACTGAAGTGCTGTTCACTAACGAAATTAAAAAGCCACTTCTCCAAGATCCATACAAAATCCTCCTAAAAAGCATGTCACTGTCTTTTATCCAACTTTAGATTTTGATCTTAGGTGCACATCTGAATTTTTGTTTGTTTTATGGTTCTGTCCGTCCAAGGGAGAAGTGAAATCTGCATCTGACAGCAGTGCCAGATTTTCCCTCAGCATTCCATCAGCATTACTGATGCCTTTCATCAGTATGGATCCCAAGCTGTGGCTTGCAGTGATGCCTTAAGTTTTAGCTTTTATGTTTTTTAGATTCTGTGCTTTGGGTAGTTTTAGGTTTCATATTAAGTGCTACTAAGCTCTCTTTACAGAGTAGATAGACAAAACAATTCCTTCTCTAGCTCGATACCAAGGACAACTTTCAGGCCCAAGAATGAAAACAGTGGTGAAGTGAGAAGAAAAAACAAAGAGGATGAAGCTTCATAACATGAAGCTATGGTTGGACAACAGACTCCAATATGCTAATGGACCAGAACTTATAAAAGTGTGAGACTTTGTGATCAAGGGTCCATTTCGTGACCACTTTGGGATACATCTTGGGTGTGGTCCAGCTGGACTCTTGTGCTGCCCCAATTGTACCCATTGAGGCCTTTTAATAAATACCTACTTTATCCTTTTGCCCTCTCTAGTGTCTGTTCCAGGTCAGCCTCCAGAAGGCATCAGCAGGACCTGCACTGACCATGGTTCAGAGCAGGTATAGGAAGAATTTCGTGCCACCAGCATGAAAGCATTACTTAGGCCAGTAACACAGCTTACTGGTGCAACATCCACAAGAACTCACTGTCCACAGGAGTCTTCTTGGTCTAAATCCTTCCCCTGACAATTCCAAATGTTTCCACAGCCTGGATTGTGGGGATCTCTCTGCTTTTTCTGAGAAAGTCCCCAAGGTGTTAAAAGTCCTTTTCCTTGCCCAGGAGAAGAAAGACGTGCAAATCTTCGGTCTTCAGATACTTTTATTATTGTTTATAATAACTTATCTAGAACATTGTTCTCTTTGTCCTGCCGAGGTGTTCACAGCACAACAGTTCGAGGCTATTCTCCGCCCGAGAGGTGGTGGTTTATCTTTTATACTAAGAACTACGTATACCTTATTTACAATTATTCTCCAATATCTATTACCTACGTTAGACAGTGTGTATTCTACTCAAACCAATCACAAGTGCTACCATCACAGCAGAATCATGGAGGCGATGAAGAAGAAGGAAGAAGCCTAAAAACCATGCGGTTCCTCCATCTTGGCTTCACCCACCCCCATGTACTAAACCCAAAATCTACTTTTCCACCCTGTGACAATCTTATTATTAATCTATTTAAAGTTGTGAAACTTGTATTTTTTCTTTTAAAGCTGGNTTGCACAGCCTGGATGAAAGGTTAGGGGTACAATGTACAGAGGTCTTGTGAGACCCCAGCTGGAGTTCAGCATGCAGCTCTGGGGTCCCTGACATAAGAAGGATATTGACCTGCTGAAGCAGGTCAAGAGGAGGGATACAAAGATGATCAGAGGACTGGAATAACTTTCCTATGAAGACAGGCTGAGTGAGTTGGGGTTGTTCAGCCTGTAGAAGGCTGTTCAGCTCCAGGGAGACCTTGAAACAGCCTTCCAGTACCAAAAGGAGCTACAGGAGAGCTGGAGAGGGACTTTTTTTAAGGGCATGTGGTGACAGGATAAGAGGCAGTGGCTTTAAACTGAAAGAGGGCAGGTTAGATTAGATATTAGGAGGAAATTCAAGGGTGGTGAGGCACTGACACGAGTTGTCCAGAGAAGCTGTGAATGTCCCATCCCTGGAAGTGTTCAAAGCCAGGGTGGATAGGGCTTTGAGCAACCTGGTCTAGTGGAAGGTGTCCCTGCCCAGGTACAGATGATCTTAAAGGTCCCTTCCAATACAAATCATAGCATCAATGCTATGATTCTGTGCCTTTCTCTGCTGGAAATAATACCTACATCAGAAAAATAAGAGACTAATCTAGCCCCTCGCCTCAACAAAGTCCATTTTGCTTTCCCACCAGCTTCTTTCTGACTATTCCATACCACTAACAGTAGCTCAGGAAAAGTGAGGGAGATAAGACCAACTAGATTCACAACTTATTTCCCAGTACCATTGCAAAGACTGACAAAAATGAGCCAGAGGTACTACTGAAATGTCTGCCCATGCCTCTAAAATCAAGTTTGCACCGAGAAGCACAGTCTTGTTAGGGTGTTTATTCTGTCAACTTGTTGACTCAGCCCAAATGGAAGCAGCATCAAGTGTTTCACTGCCCCTCAGAGCACCTAAGCCTGTCCTCCATATCTTGTTTCAACTAACCTCAACTTGCTTTTCCTTGGCTTTGCACATGGCACCGCTGCAGAGCTCCTGCCTCAGTCAGTTTATAAATAATTCTCTGTTGATGCCAGCACTCAGCTCTTCTGGCCAGTACCAAAGAGTTGTGGCAGAGACCAGGCTGATATGAGAAGAAAGCAAAAGATGTGAGCAAGGAAGAGGAAGAACAGAAAAAAACATAACACATCATAGATATAAGATTGTGTGTCCTTATCTACACATGGCAATAGCTAAATTTCAAAAATATCTTTTTGATAAGCTAACCAGAATGAAATCTTCAACTCTGTAATGCTGACACAGTCAAAAAACATAGTCTTATAAACTTTAAGGAAGATTTGCTCTAAAAGCTGACAGAGAAGGATCTGTTTGCACGTGTTCAACACTACTGACTTTACAAGCTGCATTTTAAAAGAAAAAAAAAACTTTGCAGGTGAAAGACTGGTACATGCTGCACTTAAAGAAAACAGGTGGGGGTAGTGGCTCTTGTGTTTTGTGTTCTGACATGCTTTGGAGACCCACATATGCTGACTTCTAGCAGTAATTACAAGCCAAACTCAGTGGCCAAGATCTTATAACGAATGCAAAAAACACGTCTTCAAAGTAGTTTGTATTGAATATTAGAGTTCTCATCTAATATTTGAGAGACGATACTTTTTACATCGCTGAATACATGTGTAATTTGTATAAGTAGAAGAGTATAAATTATTATATAATACAGCAAAACATGTAATTGTGATTAAATGGTAGTTAAGCCTAGAAGAACATTCATAAGACTGTTAAGTAAAATATACTATATGAATATACACCAAATAAAACCAGAAGATAAAATGGACACTGAATACCTCTCATATTTCTTTAGTTTTCATTTTTCCATTTATTTCCTAGCCTTATACTCATTGATCATGTGATGAAATTATTTACATTTTAAAGTTACACCTGTTTATTTAGTAGGGAAGTTAGTACCTGGTAAATAGCCCTTAACAGTATGGAAAACATTATTGAAAGATCACCTCCAAGCTGTCTCAGCTCTCTCCACACATACTACAGGCAGCCATCAAGGGCAGACATTTTCCTGAAATGTGCATAAAAACAAACACAGCCTTACACAGTGTGTAAGAAATATACCCATTTATCACAACCTCCAGCTGAGGGCTTGTAACAGAAACAGAATTGCATTTCCCCCCCCCACCCAACAGGAGTAAGAACAAATACTTCTCTTTCTATGATCTCTCAAAACTGCATCATAAGAATGCTGGTTTCTTGCAGAATAGTTGGACATCCACATAAATGTTTTACACACCTAAATTCTCTACTGCTGCATCTGAGCAAATATAGCAAGCAATGCCCTTCTGTAGAGAACCCATACATCCAAGTTTTTGAAAGTAGTTCCTATTTGCTTCTGATGGTCAAAAATCTTTAGTGAAAGGAAGTAATCCTGCTATGTGCCTGACAACAAAAATCATAATTTCATTGGATGTTTCATATAGGCAAAAATCAGATTTTAAATGTAAATTGTTCAAAAGAAATAGAACAGAGAAGATAGCAACTTTAGAATTCTATTGACCTTATGGGTAGTATACAACTTTATTGTGTTTTTAACTAATATCACCTGTGAATAAATGGTACTGCAATGGAAAACAATATTTTCAGCAATCAGAATTAAGATAATGTGGAGAGACTACTAGGCAAAGTCAGATAGAGGCAATAGCCTTTACCTGGCCAATCAAAATAGGTGAGAAAAGTACAAAAATCTTGGTCATTCACTTTTGTCTGCAGGAGGACATTTCACAGAAGGCTTATTTAGATTTTCCAACTAGTTTAATCTCTTGGAAAAGACTAAATCTAATTCAAAAAGTGGCTACTTACATCCCTCATCCAGGTCCTCTTGGACCTTGTTTTTCTCTTTCCTTCTAAAAAGAACCTGATCTCAATGTTGCAAACTTTGTGGGACATAGTATTTTCAGAAAAGCCATTCAAAATTTATCATGACAGAGAGCATAAAGAAATGGATTCAAAGAAGAATTCCTCCACAAAAGCCAAAAGGTTGCTTCATACAGGGACTTATGGATGCATTTTCCTTGGCAGGCCCCACGGATAATCATTAATAGAGAGTATGGGGCCCAGCAAATGGCAAACACACAGACAATTATGGCAAGAGATTTTGCTATTTTCTTGTCCCGCTGCAGTTTTGATCCAGTCCCTGAACAGAAAGAAGCAGAAAAGTCATTTTCTGGAGTTACAGAATTGTCTCTGAATGAAGATGAGCAGTCAGTTCCCGAAGACTCTTTCTTTGGTCTCATGGAAGAAGAAACACTGTCCTCTGCCTCGGAGGGAGGAGATGATGTCCCTGGCCTTGGCAAGCCACAAAACCTCCAGGACAGGCTGCTGCTCCTCGCAGGCTCACAGTCCTGCACGCTGCCACGCCGCTGGCGCCTCTGGATGTTGTGGAAGATGTGCATGTTGAAGTAGGTCACCAGGAGCAGCGGCACAAAGAACTCCAGGGTGGATGCACACAGCAGGAAGTACCAGTTGTCGAAGAACTCGGCGTAGCACTGATCCGCCGCTACCACGCTGTGCCCGGCCACGCGCTCCCAAAACAGGATGGCTGGGCAGTACAGGAGGAAGGCAAAGACCCAGATGGCCACCATCTGGATGGCAGGGCTGGACATTATTCCCTGCCGGGCTCTGTAAGATACCTGTGAGGGAAAAATGACATAAAAAGATCAGACTTGTAGAGACCCATTTTGGAACTAAGAGAAGCAACAGGAGACAAATTCAAGAGATGCTTGGTAACACAGAGACGTGGCTGTGCTGATCAGCTGAAGCTCACCTCAACACATTTATTTCATTGATGCTGACAGAGCATAGGGAAGGTAACTTGTCTCTCTACAAGTTAATGTCACTGTACCAGGGTCCAGGACTAGGGGAGGAAACACGATCATCCACCTTTACCTAGTAATTTACAATGTCTTGTTGGAGACACCTACGGTCTGAAGTGCCAGAGGCAATAGCACTTTATAGTTCTTGGGAGCATGACTCCCACTCACTAGAAACTGCACTTCTTTTTACAGCATTTTACAAACAAATAATGGTATGCATCATGGTGCTCAACAGAAAAGGTGGCACACAGATTTAACCTATAAGAAAATTACTTACTAGACAATTCATGAGGATGAAAGAATAGATCCCACACCTGCATCACAGCTCTTAGCTGTTGAAAGTAAAAAACTCTTTTTCTTTCTTCTCCATTCACTCCAGGGCAAGTACATATTTTCCACTATATGTTGCAGAACAGATAGATATAATGTGGCTGACATCCTGCTTCATCCCTTTCACGGGATGAACGTGTAATTCTGCAAGCTTAGACATCCAATTGATAACAAAAGTTTGAATTAATGTCACTAGAACTATCATATGAATATCCATAGGCTTAATTGCATTTGTACAGATGCTCTGAATTTTGCACTTGGTAAATGCTGAGTCTTTGGCTTTCCAGCATAAGGTTTCTTACACTCCAAAAATTTTGGTGTTCAGTTTCCAAGATTTTTTCCTTAAATAAAATAAAACAATAAAATTTAATAAAAAGGCAGTTATAGGAAGTGAAATTAATTACCGCAAATAAGACTGAAATTCTATTACATGAAGTTATGTTGACAATCTCATACACACAAAAGAGGTGGAACCTTTAGTTCTCTGTGACACTCTCTGCCACTAGAGCTAACTGTGTGGCTGGTGAGAAATGCTGGCCTCCACCCCTAGCATGGCCTAAGACATAAAGCTCACACCAGGGGTGTAGGATTCTCTGCAGAAAGCAGAGACAGAATGCGTCTGAAGTTTGGGGTTCTGCTCCAGACACAAAGAGGAGTTCATTGCTGCAATCTACAGGCAATGATTTCAGTCTGTCCTTCGTCCCACTTTCTGCCTGTTTGCTCTTGCTTCCAGTCTTATCCAGAGTCACTTTTGACCACATCTCAGGTCTAGACACTCTCCCCAGTGTCCTTTATTTCACTGCCCTAGCTCCACTGTCTTCTCCTTCCATGCCTGATTTTAGGTCCAAACCCAAATTCAGTTTACTCTTAATTTCCTCTTTCCCTGCTTGTTCTTTAGCAGTCTGCTGCCTTACCCTTTTTACCCCCTAGACTGCTTTTCCTCAGGCAGTAACACAACAGCAGCTTGCAGAAGAAATTGTGAGAAAAGTCCTGGTTGATTGGCTCTGTGCTGAAGCATGCTCAATGTAGAATATTCACCCCATCTGGCTGCAAAATACCTAATAATCACCACATGCCAGTACATTTCTGAGGGGTTTTATCTTCATTAAATTTGGGCTTATACTCACTAACATAGCATAGGTTTGTGAATATAACCATCCAAGGAAAAAAATCAGAGAAGCTCCAAACAGGGTACTTACAGCTTTAGCAACTGACAGGAAATGGTCTTAGCTGATTAGAACAATGTTAAATACTGAAGCTGTCCAGAGGAGATAGTCCATAACCAGCCAGAGCTTGCAAATGCCTCTTCCCAAGTGCCATTTCCCCATCAGGCTGTAAGGGATGTAGAGGGGCATGCAGAAAACACCTGCAGAAAGCAACCACAAAGACACCATGCTGTTTGTAGGGACTGCAAACTCCTGAAAGCAGAGAGATACACTGTTCTGGTATTTGGGTTAAAAAATCAACAAATCTATTGAGGTGAATATGGAATTTATATACACAAATTCTTAAATTCTCATGAAATCCAATGATGACTTTCTATATCTTAGATCTTAGTGTGATTTATGTATGCTGATTGTCGAGAATGAGCTGAAAGCAATTCAGCAAAGAAAGATTTACTGAAGAAGAAAATCGAAGTCTAACCGACTTAGACTCTCAAACAGTATAAAATTAGTGCTGCAGCATATATGCACTGTCGTTGCAATCTGATAGGTAACCTCATCATTGTATTTCCTCTATTCTTTCATTTGTATTAGAATTTTCCCTTAAACACATATGCAGATGTTGCCAATGGCAGTTACTCCTGTAAGATTGGTTAGCATTTGTAAGCTGAAGACAATATATTGAGCAGCCTGTGTGGTGTTCTTCCAAAGACAGAGCAGACACAGCAGAAGTATGAAACTCTCATTTTTAAGGAGTGTTTTAATGTCATGCTTCCTCTCTACCTGAGAATAACTCCAGAACTATTTTTGGTTTGTTAAATTTGTGTTTTGTCCAAAAGATCTTCCACTGAAGCACCTCATTAAGAAAATCATGTTTGTGTTTTCTTTCTAAGCCAGCAACTTCTTCATTTTAACACTAACATTCTTTCAAAGGTGTGGTGCAATAGCTGATCTACCAGAGACAAATAGAAAATTATATGCTGCTTCAAGACGCGTTTTAAACTCTCCAGATTATTCCTTTCTTGACAGGTCCATCAAGATCTTAGAAGTAACTAAACATACCCAGGTTGATGTGGTCCATTGACAATAAAACTCTGGGCATTGAGCTGACAGACTGTTATCAACAGGGAAATGCTCACAGCGTTTTCAATGCTGATGGCTTATTTTAACATATATGTTAAATATAAGCAGCATCACTTTTGTATTAAATGATTGCTGACAACAACTACTGTTCTCATGAACTTCAATGGGATCAATGTCAAAAAGTAATGAGTGTTTTTAGCTATACATACAAACATAGAGGCAAACCTCATGTTTTAAGCATCCATATTGGAAGCCATTCATACTTTTACTAATTAGTGGATGTAAAAGACATAAGTCACATCTCTGGAAAGATTCCAGATTTTTAATAAACTTAAAAAAAAAACAACCCCACAGCAATTTCAGAAAATACAGTATTTCCTGACCAATATCAGAGACAAAATCTTAGATTTACAGTCTATATAGGCCAATTTAATACTAATGGCAATCATTTCCTCTTAACTGATTTAAGAATGCATAAGGAACCAGCCACAAAGAACAGATGCAGAAGGTAGATATTTAACTCTCTTGACTAAACTATGAGATATGAGGAGAAGCAGACTTTTGCAGAAGACCTGAGCAATGAAATAGCAGCTCCAGCAAATTGTCTGCCTTAGCAGGAAAGCAAAGGCTTCATCATAGGCATTGTTTGGTTTCTGCCCCACGGGTCAAGCCCCAGAATAAGGCAATACATGTTATAAATGGCATAAATGGAGGAAAACCTTAAAAGCTAAGCTAATACACTTTACTACACAGCAGTGACAAAGGAACAGCATTTGGGGAGGTGGTATTGTCAGAAGAGCAGCAGGTTTGTGACCACGATTTCCTTTCTCACGGTTCAGTGAATACTAGTCTCTGTGACCATCCCAAGAGTAAGCCTTTGTGTGCACAAGTACCTCCTTGCCAGCCTCAAGTCAAGACATTTGCTAGTACCATCTGCCATGGAACTATGGTTTTGTCAGGCTTTCTCTGCTGCATGGGCTGTTTCCCTGGCTTCAGCCATGGAGGAGTGCTGCAAAAGGCATTCACTCCACCACCACCTCACTTGGCATCACCAGTCAGGACCGGATCCATGGCAGCTCCTGCAACAAACTCTTCTGGAGTTCTGCAGTGATGCTGTGGGAAGGGGGGACCAAGAAGGAATATGTGAGAGATCAAACAACTACTGGTTGAACAATACTGGTATCAACCCATCAGATCAATAGTCTGTGTTAAGCTAAAGCCCGTAAAAAGTCCTACTGTTAAAGTGTTGTGCTGTAGAGTAATACACTCATAAACCATTAGTGCTATGCAGAGAAGTAATTCATTTACCTGGATGTATCACACATAGCTGTCAAATATGTCAATGTTCTGAAGTGTTTGATGAACACTCTTACAGAAGAGGAAAGGGAAAATCATTAACTGTAGCAAAAAACTTCTTCAAGAAGTAGTCACATATAATACTCCTTTTTCTTGAAGCAATATTAAAAATATTTATATGAAAAAGGATGCATTTCTCACTATAACATATTTTAAGACATATCGGGCTATTAAAACACTTCAGGTACCTTCTACCATTCCCCATCCTTCCCCCAGATACAGCTGAGAAATTGTTCTCTCAGAAGAAAGCACACCGAAAACAAACACCAGTGCTTCTCCTAAGAGTCCTACAACACAATTAGCACATGGCTCCACAGCTGTGACTTACCCACTGCAAAGTCAGAAACAGCAAGGTTCAGAAAGAAATAGTTACTCCAGTGCCTGAGGTTTCTGTCCATAACAAAAGCAAGGATCACCAGCATGTTTCCAAGGATGGTCACCAGGCACAGCAACACCATGAGGAAAGCCAGCAGCACCAACACCCCCAGGGAGAACTCGGAGCTCGGCGACTGGATGGGCCAAGTCCCGTTCGGCATCGCGGCCGCGTGCGGAATTTCGGCAGTGCTGTTGTGCATGGTGGGTACCCAGGTCAGGTCAGCCTGGGAAGGAGCTTGTATCTGGCCAAGTTATCCAAAAGGTTGAGACAAGTCTATGAACAGGCTGGGCTGAATACAGAAACATGAAAATAAAAGATTCACAATATTAAAAAAAATGGAACACAAGACTTCAAGACCTGGATTCTCTGACATTTCTTGGTCTGAATGCACCTACTGGCCTTAGAAAAGACACCTCATAAGCGGTGTCTTTTCTGGATACAGATCCTTATCTACTAATGTCAAAAAAGCTTGTCTGAAGATAACTCTTTCCACAGTCAAGCAATTTGTAACTGGTTTTACACATCAGATTGTGCTGAAGCTAAAACCATAACTCATTTTCATCTCCGCAGTGGTGAATAATTAAAATTATTACAATTCTATTTCCCTTACAGTAAAATGGAGACACATTTTGCATTTGCTGTCATACTACTTTTCTAATTTTACAGTTAATAACAGAGAGATATTTCTTAGTGTTGCTGGTTACAAAGCATTTGTAATACAGTTGCATGCAGCAGAAGCATCACCAATACCTCTTCAGTTCACACTAATCAGAAGCTCTGGGCAAAACAAACCAAATACTTGGACTTTGGAGGTCTTTATACTGTGGCCTCTCTAATCCTGCACCTCCCAAGTAATCCTAGATAAGCTTTTACTCCATGAAGTACCAAGCCTTTAACCCTTTTTAGATGTGAGAAAAGATATCCCTTCCTCATCACAACTCCATTTATTTTGGTAGGAGTGCACAGAATTTGGTAGGCCATGGCTGTGGCCCCCACTCACTGACTCTGTAGCACCATGGCACAGCAAGTGACCATCATTTCAAACTGCAGCCATAATGCCAGGTGCTTGGGAAGATGTAGGGCAAGAAACAAGGAAAGAGAGGGTGGCAAGATGTAGGGAGGAAAAATGCAGTGCTCTGCTACCATATTGAGGAGCAAGGGAATTATGTAGTAAAGAGTCGTTAAAGCAAAAGGTGTATTCAAACAGAGGAGACTTCAGGAATGGCAAAATGTGGCAATGAAACAGAGATGCCTTAGGTGTGTGTGCACAGCTTGAGTCTGGAAAGTGTAAAGGAGGTACTAGAGCTCCCTGCGCAGTCACCAAGCCACACTTGACATGGGTGACATTGTGGCGAGAGCATGTTGCAGAGCTCAGGGTGAGGGAGATCATGAAGTCTTCTTCAAGAAATTCAAGGAAGCTTCTGGACAGCAGGACCTGCTTCTTATGTAGGACTTTAGCATTCACGGCATCTGCTGGAAGTGCAACACATCAGGTCCTAGCAGTGAACAAGGCTGCTGGAGGCTGTCAGGGGGAACTCTCAGATCCAAGTCCTGCGTGGGCTAATGGGGGTGATGCACAGCTGAATCACCTGCTCTGTGGTAAAGAGGGGCCGTGAAGGGATGGGTTATCAGTGCCAGACTTGGATGTAGTGACCATGAGGTAGTGGAACTCAAGATCCTAAAGGGGAGGAGGAAGGAGGTAGCATTTCAGACCATGGGCTTCAAGTGAGCAGATTTCTGTTTAAGAAAGTGGTAGTGGGAATCCCAAACGAGGCAGATCCAAAAGACAGGGAGCTCAAGGAAGCTGCAGGCCTCCAAGGACAGCAACTCCATGCACAAGAATAGTCCATCCCAGTTCTCAATAAAACAAGCAGATGTATCATGACAGTGGCTAACCCTGGAGAATACAATGCAAAAAGGCAGCATGAAGGAGTTTGAAAGAGGCACAGAATACAAAGGAGATATTTAAAAACATTGCCCGGCCACATAAGAGGAAAAGAAAAGCTCACCTAGAGTTGATGTTTGTAAAGGACATCAAGGACAATATGAAGAACTTCAGCCACCCCATTAACAGCAAAAATTATGAATAATAAAAATACAGGTACTTTGCTGTGTGGAACCAGTGATCCAGCTACAGCAGGTGCAGATAAGGCTGAGGTATGCAGCCATTCCTGAGCTTCATTCCTCACTAACCAGGTCTCCCTTTCCTCCATGCTAAGTGAATGAGTTCGAGGGTGATAATTGTCATGAGCAGGTGAGAATAAAGAAGGATTATCTGAGGAGTCTTGACGCATAAAAGTCCATAGAAGTCACTGGGCTACCAAGAGAACCAGATACCACCTTTTCTAGGCCACCTTCTATCCTTTTAGAATGGTGGTGGAGACAAAAGGAGATTCCCATCAACTGAAGAAAGGCAAAGGTTGCAACCATCTTCAAACGCTGCCACAAGGACCAAAGGTCAGATTGTCTTTAGTACTTGGGAAAATAATGGAGTGAGTCCTACTGGAAGGTATTTCTGAGGACCTGGGGGAGGAGAAGGTGACTTGGAACAGTCAGCATGGATTTACCAAGGGTAAATCATGCCTGAGCAACTTGGTGGTGTTCTTTGATAAAATTACTGATTAGTGGACAAGGGGAATGTAGTCATCTGCTTTTAAAATTAGGGAATAAATCAAATGTTGAAGTTTTAATCATAGTCCTGTGTGGCACTCAGGGGGAAATCTATGTGGTATTTCCTTTGGAAAATAAAGGACATGGACATTAGGAGAATCATTAAGGTTCAATATTTGGTCTAGAAATAAACAAAACAAAACAAAACAAACCAAAAGATAACACAATTTCTTCCAACATATATTTTTTTATTTGTTGAGGATTTTTGGTTTTTTAAAATCTGAGAGGGTTAGATTAGGAAAAAACTGGTGTGGTTTGTGTTGAAGCCCACAAAGTCAAATAACCACTGTCATGTTTTAGAAGGCCTACTGAACATCTGCAAAGACAGAAGAAAATTCAAGGACATGAAATAGTGAAATGGATGAGTGACTGGTTAGAGACCTGGGTTAGAGACATTTGGCAAGAAATATCCATTTGAGTCAGGGCATAAGAACAAATACTGAATAAATATCTTACCATAACCCTGAAAAATGTCTGATTTATGATTTAAAAGGGAGAATATTTATGATGCCACCTTGACCAAGACAGCTTTAAAGTTGTGGGCACAGCAACCCAGTGCCTGACTTACTTACCCAGGAAGCACTAAGAAAACTTTTCAACAATTAGAAAAATACAACAAATTCATCCAATACACAGAAGCAGTGTGAGAAAACAGTTTGAACACTGTGTGTGTAAAACAGGCTCTAAAGAACACTGATCTCTAGTAGCTTCACTACCCTATGTTGTTTCAAGTTCACTGCAGATTGTGTTGCCTGGGACATTCCCTGACTAACTAGTTTTCCAGCACTGCAAAACATGTACTTAGTTTATCTAGTCAATAATTTTGTAGGTTATTTTTCCAAAATGAACAACACATTATTTAAGCACAAAACACAAACTGAATTTTTATACTAAATGCATAGGGATAGAAAAGCAGACAACTCAAATACATTTCTATCTTGGGCTTACCTTCAGTTTATCTGTTTATCAGATGTTTAGTACACCAGCTGGTCTATAAATGTTTTAACTCTGTGTGTGTGTGTTCATATTTTTTAAGCATCACAGAAAAACAAACCCCACAAAATCTATGCCAGCACCACAGCTCATGACAGTAGAAATAGCTGTGCTGAATCAATGACCTCCTCCTGAAGCTGCATCTCTCTTAGCAATTAGGCTCACAATCCACAACACTATCCATGTGAGACTAGGAAGCATAGTGAGAATGAATGGTGACAGATAATCTTCCAGCAGTGTGAAAACTGGCAAGAGAAGTCTTCAGTTCCAGACCTCTGAACAGAAAAACATTCTAGCTCTTCAAAGCCATCAACTTTCCCCCTATAATTAGGCTGCTTCCATGCATTTGAATTGTGTTTGCAAGAGTACACTGTTATGGCAACCCTTCTACAGCCAATTTCAAGTTAGATTAAAAACTATTTAAACTGACTACTGCTCTTCGCTGTTCTGTGGATCAGATTTCTCTTTCCATATTTCATACAATTTTACATTTATAAACAAAGAGGAATAAAATTACACAAAAGGAGAGAAAAAAATGTAGCCAGTGACTCTCACTTACCTATCCATGAAAGCCTCCTGGATGAGTTGCAACACTCAAAACATGGTAAGAAACTTTGGCACGTGGAATGGGGTGTAGTCAAGCTCCATTGCTTTCTCCAACACATCTACTCACTCTTTTCAGCGCTGGACATTCAGCTACTTTGTTTGATAAGAGCTGCTTAAGATGCCTCTGTATCAGCTTCCAGACATCTGTAAACCTCATTCTCAAGCAGTGAATATGGCCCTTGCTCACTAATTGAAAAAAACAGTTTGATATTTGTTCTGTGGCAGAGAAAATCCATATAATGTCACAGTAACAGGGCACAAAGAACTGATCTAGTATAAAAATCACTCTGTCAGATCAAATTTGTTCCAGACATTTTGATGGAATATCTTTGCACTTGCAAAGCTTTACACTGGAGAGGCTATTGTCTATTCTTGCACAGACAGCTGAAATCATAAATCCAGTATGAACTTAGCATTGCTTGCTCTGCTGATTCAACAGGAATGTGATTATGTGCCCAAGGCTGGCCTATCTTTTAGGCAATCACACAGTGCACAGATCTGGCACTGAATATCATTTAAGTGTGACTGGAGAAGCAGCCATTGTCAGGTGACAAACAGTACGGGTGAAAAGACTAACTATCATTTATGTCTGACAATTTTGATAACCAATCTCAAAATTCTCTTAGCATGGAAAATTTCATTCCCTGAAAATAATTCAGAATTACTAACTTACATGTTCTTTGTCCTGCAGAGCCAGGTATGAACTACGTTAAAATTTGAAAAGAACAGATACAGCAGGTTAGGCAGTCCATTCATTTGCATTGTGGGGATTATAACAAGGAGAGAGCACTCTCTTGTCTTCACAACAGTTTATAAAATGAAGATATACTGCTTCTGTGAGTATTTTTACAATCTTTTAAAAATGTAGCAGAATTGCTTCTTCAGTGATAGCTTTAGGTTCAAAAACAGGACATAAATTTTAGTTCAAACATACATGAGCAGGTATCTCCTTCCAGTGACTATGGAGATAGCGATAGCAGAGCTCTTTCACAGTGCCAGCTCGGTGTATTAAACAAAGGAAAGGAAAAAAAAAAAAAAAAAAAGAGAACACTCACAAACCAAGAGGACATCCAGCAAAGCTTGTCATTCTTTTCAGTGTACTAGGCAGTAATTAATCTGGCATCATATCAGCAAAACCAAAAATAAGATCCCGAAAATTAGCAATATCAGGGCAACTACATAACACTGCTGCACTCTTTAACAATGTCATTAGTGAACAAATGGTTTTTTCCTTTATTTATACTGATGATGCATATGAAAAGGTATCACTAAATAACAGAAGAAACCTTATCTGTAAGACATTTCTTTTACCTCTCTAAGAAGAAGGCGTGTTACCAGATCTCAATGTTGCAAACTTTGTGGGACATAATATCTTGAGAAAAGCCATTCGAAACCTCATATGACAGAGAGGATAAAGAAATGGGTTCAAAGAGGAGTTGATCCACAAAAGCCAAAAGGTTGCTTCATACAGGGACTTATGGATGCATTTTCCTTGGCAGGCCCCACGGATAATCATTAATAGAGAGTATGGGGCCCAGCAAATGGCAAACACACAGACAATTATGGCAAGAGACTTTGCTATTTTCTTGTCCCGCTGCAGTTTTGATCCAGTCCTTGAACAGAAAGAAGCAGAAAAGTTCATTTTGAGAGCCGTAGAACTGGTTTCTGTTCGAGATGGACCATTAGCCACCACTGCTGGTCTCCATGACCTCGTCAGTGATGAAACACTGTCCTCTGCCTCGGAGGGAGGAGATGATGTCCCTGGCCTTGGCAAGCCACAAAACCTCCAGGACAGGCTGCTGCTCCTCGCAGGCTCACAGTCCTGCACGCTGCCACGCCGCTGGCGCCTCTGGATGTTGTGGAAGATGTGCATGTTGAAGTAGGTCACCAGGAGCAGGGGCACAAAGAACTCCAGGGTGGATGCACACAGCAGGAAGTACCAGTTGTCGAAGAACTCGGCGTAGCACTGATCCGCCGCTACCACGCTGTGCCCGGCCACGCGCTCCCAAAACAGGATGGCTGGGCAGTACAGGAGGAAGGCAAAGACCCAGATGGCCACCATCTGGATGGCAGGGCTGGACATTATTCCCTGCCGGGCTCTGTAAGATACCTGCAAGGGAAAAATTACATATCACATGTTCAGATAACATTTTGGGAAAATTGTGTCAAAAAAACATATGTAATCAAGCCAAATATAGTATTTGTTCTGTATTTCCCCAGATACCTAGAATGTCTTCATTATGTAAGCTTCTGAAAAACTGCTAGTCTTGTTCTCCTTACACTGCAGCTCTGTGATTTATTTATTTTAATACTGGACATAGGAGAGGAGTAGAAATTGTGATGGCTAAACTATCATTTGGCCTCAAGGTACGAAAGGACATAGCTTGTTCCATCACACACTAAAGTAGCAATAAGGAATTGGTAAGGAATAGGTTTATGATTCATCAGCCCAGGTTCAGAAGAGAGTGAAAGCAGCTGTGGGAGTTCCTACATGCCCAGCAAAAGAAGAAGCCTTCTATATTAGACAGGTTGCCATGTGAGACTGCAAACACCAGACAATATAATTTTTCATACTGTTTCCTCTTGCCATAGCAGAAAAATCTATTCCAGACATATACTATAACTAGCCTTATTGAATCACTCTATTTTAATGTTAGCCTTACCTTGTGAACACTTTATTCCAGCCCAGAAAATCTTGATGCTTTTATGTCTACCCAGACAGCATATTAAGAATTAAAATAAAACCATCCAAGGTTAGCAAATATGAGAGCTAAGCCAACCCTGTAACAGCCCATCCATAGTCTTGGTCCTCTCAGTCTTTCATAGCACAAGAAGATAAGTTAATGAAAAGCTGGACAATTTTATTTCCTCTATACTGTTCAACACTTGGCATCCCAGGCTTTCCTCAGAACTGCTGCCTTCCTCACCAGCTTCCCATGCTGTTCCATGATACACAAATAATAACAAGTAGCACCTTCACAGCCACACAACACACCAAGGGCATTGTCCCTATTTCCCCAGCAAGTATCAGAGCAGTAGTGCAGGGTTATGCACATTGGTTTGGATTCTCTATTTTAAATATCTGTAGCCTGAAGATTCAGACTCCTAGATCATAAAGCACCATATTAGCTCCGTGCACATCTCCAAGTTTGCAGCAATGACTTTGCTGCCCTGTGCAAGACCACAGCTCCATTTAGAGGCAGAAAACAGGAAACTGGGCACAGCTTCACAAATTGTTAAGTTTGGACCCTGGCCACAGGCTAGGTTTGCAGCAGAGGCAGAGGTAGATCCCAAGTCTATGAAGAAGCATGGTGTCTTTTCTCTGGATAACAGCCCTGTTACACATTCTGAGACTCACTCAATCCTAACACCCTAAAGAAGAAAACCAGAATGTGATCATGTAAATGAAGACCATCAGCAATGGCACAAAGAACATGGATCTCAGCTTGGTTACAGAGGCCCTTTTAATTTTCATTTTTCATTATGTAGCTTCATTAATGGCTTAAATACAGGGATTTTTATAGTTTATTCTTCAGCTTAAAACAAACAAACAAACCCCACAAAAACAACAAAAACCCCACAAAAACAACAAACCAGCAAAAACCAACTGTAAAAAACCACACCATTAGGGAAGAAGAGAAAGTGATGAGGCATTGTATCAGCATTTCCCAAACAAGAACCTCCTAATCTAATATGGAACATGTCATTGGAGCAAGCAGACTCATCAGCCTGGAGAAGAGAAGGCTTTGGGGTGACCTGACTGCAGCCTTCCAGGATCTGAAGGGCAAGTAGAGACAGGACAAGGGGAAATTGTTTTAAACCAAAAGAGAGTAGGTTTAGATCAGATATTAGACAGAAATTCTTTACTGTGAGGATGGTGAGGCACTGTCAGATTGATCAGAGATGTTGTGGATGCCCCATGCCTGGAAGTGTTCAAGGCCAGGCTGGATGGGGCTCTGAGCAACCTGGTCTAGTGGAAGGTGTTCTTGCCTATGGCAGGGGGTTGGAACCAGATAATCTTTAAGGTCTCTTCCAATCCAAACCATTCCTGCATTCTACAACCAAACACCAAGTAGAGCATAGAAATGGTGAATGATAATATTTCTTACTTGATCCCTTGGATGTCTTCTGAAATACAAGAATGACAACACTCAGTCTCTTACCTCTCCACATATTTTGATTAATTCTTCTTTTTGCTTCAGTGGATCAGTTTCCACTCAACTGCTCATTGTCAGCACATGTCAATTACCCCACAGTAATTCAAATCCTCATCTCATCTTCACTCAGTCCATCTCACTGTCTCTCCAAACGCTCTTAACAAAATTTATCCAAGCCTAAGCACATCCTTGACCCAACCTAGTTTTCATCACCACCAACTCTTTGAATGGCCAAAGCCCAAATCACACATCTGCTGTCTCTTTCCCACCTGGACCTTCCCATCTCTGGTGCAGTGTAATTAAATAATTTCTAGTGCAGATGGCACGAGGGTAACATTGAAATCATAGGCAAGGCAATGTCCTATCTCTAAGTCCCAATACAACATTGAAGTATCATTTCCCTATTAAAATATTGTACCAATAGCAAAGCACCATTTAGCTTAAAGCATTAGTTGCAAAACACTCTGAATTTTATAGAAATCCCAACACATATAAAGCAATAAATAGAAATGTTATTCTTACAGCTTTTGTAACTGACAGGAAGCGGTCGTAGCTGATAAGGACAATGTTAAACACTGAAGCTGTGCACACAAGATAGTCCATGACCAGCCAGAGCTTGCACAGGCCTCTTCCCAAGTGCCATGTCCCTGTCAGGGCATAAGGGATGTACAACGGCATACAGAACACACCTGTGAAAAGAAACAGAATGCACACATCAGCCAGCACTGAAACTGCATGACAGCAGAGAAACATTTCTGCAGTATCTGATAAAAGACTGATCAATACTGGCTGGAGTTGCCACATGGAAGGCTTTGTATTATCCTGCAACCAAAGACTCTTTACTACAGTCTAGGTACTAGTAACGTTCTTATAATTAATACCTCCCTGAAAGGTGTATCATGTTTATTATGGGTCATTGTTACCTCTCCAATTAACACAGCCTGCTAAAGGAAGGAGCAGGTGACTGCTCTGCCTGCTGGAGTAAACACTATTCTGTGTTATCTGCTCAAATTAAAACAAACAAAAACATCTTTCCCCCATCATAATTCACTGTTTTCTATAACAAATTATGCAATTGCCATGCTTCTATCCTCTTAGAAGCACATGTGTTGGAAAGTGTTCCAGAAGTAAACTTCTCACAGAAATAAGAGTTTCAAACTGATTTTTTAAACTATATGATCAAAAGACTGACAAGAACAGCACAGTTAACTAAATACACCCAGCCTAACCTTTCTACTCATCATAGATCTTGATAATAACCACTTTTCAGGGGCAAGCTGATAGCACATTATCTATGGGAACTCACCAGACTGTGGGAACACATGAGTGACCCACCCACACCCATTGCTACCCAAATTTAGGCTGCTAAATCCAAATGTTGTGAAAGTGCCAATATGACCTCATTTTAATGGATTTTGAGGTGGTCACCCTACACAGAGTCACAGTATAGCCTTGTGAGGCTGAAGAACTAATGGTGCAGTCAACTGGGATGCAGAAAGGCAGTGAAAAGCATCAACGCTGCAACAAAATAGAATTTTACAGAGCAATTGGCACTTGGTCTTTTGAGCAAAACACTATAGATTTTAACATTCCCATCAGGAGAAAACGTGTGGTTTCAGCTTTAGACTTAACAAAGTATCTTGAGAGTTTCCATTTCTAATAACACCTTACAGTTCCTGTTGTTCTCCCTCTACTAAGAATCAAGAGATCTCTATTCAAACCCAGCTATAGGTCCAGAAGCACAAAGCAAAAGTTGCTGAATGTCAAAAACAGCTAGATTAGAGATGCTGAAAGAATAAGCAAATGATTCTGCAAGCTTTCAGCAATTTAGATCAAGAAGAAAGTAAAGATAATTTAGGCATACCCTGAATCTCAATTATGTAGCTACAAAAATACAAATCAGTTTGACTCTAAAGTCAAACTAATGCAAAGACAAAGCTTTTAACAAAACTTATAATTAAAAACCAGACATTCAGGTAAACATAACAAAACAAAAAATTATGGAAACTAGGTAATGCCAAGTAAGCTGTACTTCCTTCTTTGGCAGAGAATGTTATTTATTTGTACTTCTCAGCTAGATGCTGGTATTTGTTCAGTATGATGCTAGATTGTGAGTCAGACGAGAGAACACCAGCTTGTCCACTGGTTTTCTGCTCACTGCTCTGTTTTTTGTCCAGTGCACTGTAACTGGAGAGCAGACAGCAAGAGCTCTGCAGCACAGCAAGGCAGAAATAAGTTGGAAGAAGACATCAAGCATATGCAGGGAGGTATCAAAACATTATACAAGGAGATCTAGACATCACAAAGATAGGACTTTTGGAAGATGCGCCCCTGACAGAACTTCCGGCACTGGCAAAATTTTTAAGAAAAGTTTCTTCTGTTCTTTCAGTATACTTCTTAAAGGCGTATGTAAAAGAAAAAAAAAAATTGCTGTGATACAATAAGTCAGAATACAGATCTCATTAAATAGCCATAACTATTTAAAACCATCCTTCTACACACTCAATAATTTAACCAAGGCTTTTAGCAAAGACACTCATCACTTCACAGAATACTGTAATACTTCAGTCTCCAACTGAGCATCACACTCATGTTTTAATTGTACTTTTTCTCAGTATGCTTCTAAACTAAATATGCCCCTATGTATAAATATGCATGTAGTATCAAACTTCTTAGAAATGGCTTCATTTGTAATTTTTATTTGCCTATACAAAAACATACTCCTAAGGTAGTACTCTAGATAAAGAATGTTCAGCAAAATGCTTAAAAAATAGTATTCTTTGCTATTTAGTCACAAATGTCAGGTTTGTATTGTGTGACAGCAAACTGAAACAGAAGATATTGACCATGTATACAAGAGCTGTCAGATGATACAGGCTGTATTTGATTAGACTATCTAAATTTCAGCCAAAACTCTTCTCAAACAACTCCCTTTCTTTGTTAGTCCATAAAATTCCGACAGAAGTATTTTATCCTGAAGTATTAAACATTACCTGCTTACCTAACAAAGCATCCTTTATTTTCTGTAAAAAAATAGGCTGCTAAAACATTGCATGCAGCTTCCAACACTCCCCATCCTTCCCCCAGATACAGCTGAGAAATTGTTCTCTCACAAGAAAGCACACAGAAAACAAACACCAGTGCTTCTCCTAAGAGTCCTACAACACAGTTAGCACATGGCTCCACAGCTGTGACTTACCCACTGCAAAGTCCGAAACAGCAAGATTCAGAAAGAAATAGTTACTCCGGTGCCTCAGGTTTCTGTCCATAACAAAAGCAAGGATCACCAGCACGTTTCCAAGGATGGTCACCAGGCACAGCAACACCATGAGGAAAGCCAGCAGCACCAACACCCCCAGGGAGAACTCGGAGCTCGGCGACAGGGTGGGCCAAGTCCCGTTCGGCATCGCGGCCGCGTGCGGAATTTCGGCAGTGCTGTTGTGCATGGTGGGTACCCAGGTCAGGTCAGCCTGGTAAGGAGCTTGCATCTGGCCAAGTTATCCAAAAGGTTGAGATTCATAAGGAGTCAAAACAGGGTGGGACAAAAATTCAATAAGCATCCAAAAAACACATGTCTCTGGAGGGGAAAGAATAAAAAGCTTTTGATGCTAGATAAATCTAGTTTTCCTAAGATTCTTTTAAAGCAGAACTCTGTAGCAGAGTTCTCATTAAGATACATACAGTTTTTTCAAGCTCATATTTTAAAATGCAAGTTCTTCTTTAAGCAACACGATTCTTATCTGGGGAGGTCAGGAAGGCTGATTTGAAGTTCCCTCTTGCTTTCCTCCCGCCCCTCCTGATGTTTTTAGGTTGCTAGCATTATGTACAACAACTTTTTCTAATTTTTTTTTCCTTACACCTGTATACATATCTTGATGAGTATTTAAACCACTTTTTAATTTGATCCTTGTTTATGCAACATTGTTGCAATTCAGCAAGCCTTTGGTCCCTCTCTATTTATATATTTATACCTTTTGCTGATGAAAGGCATGGTCAACTTTGTTGTTGCTGTTGTTCTTTTTGTGGACTCTGGGGCTGAAAAGTGATACGATATNTTCCTTACACCTGTATAGGTATCTTTATGAGTATTTAAACCACTTTTTAATTTGATCCTTGTTTATGCAACATTGTTGCAATTCAGCAAGCCTTTGGTCCCTCTCTATTTATATATTTATACCTTTTGATGATGAAAGGCACGGTCAACTTTGTTGTTGCTGTTGTTCTTTTTGTGGACTCTGGGGCTGAAAAGTGATACGATATAAATAAGCATACATACAGTTACTTACCAGAGCAGTTAACCTGTAATGGTCCAACCCTCAGAGACAAGTTCAAAACTCTCACTGAAATCAGTTTCAAAAATCTTAGCAGCAGCTTCAGTGACAGATCACCAGCTGCTGTCGTCCCAGAATGCAGGAACTAAATACAGACTCCTTGAATGACAATGAGAGCTTGGCAATTAACTGTAGCAGGACGAGGCTTTTCTTTCCACACTTGCGGGAAAAATTGTGCATCTTCCACAAACGCTTATATTTTTTATGAGTAATGAAGCCACTTGCAGAGAGCTGTGAATATTCTACAGTTGTAAAAATTCAATCATTTTTATCCTGGGTTCTAAAAACACTTTGGTGTCTAATTTTAAATGCTTAAATTTGAAAAACATTGGCTGTCATGTCTTTGCCTCTGTTGTGGGAACAAATCCATTAGCGTTTGCCAAGTGCTTTGCCTGAATGTTTGAACGGCAGTAGTACAAAAATGCAAGGTTTTATTATCCATACAAATATCTTCACAGCATGTATGCCCATCACTGGCTTAGCCTTATGTCATGTCAGGTACTGCAGAAAACACACTGTGGCACAATTACTAAGTAATACTAGTAGCCTTTCTTCTGCTAGCCATACTGAAGCCTCAAAACAAAATTCAGCAGCTTCACTGTTTTTCGTGAGAGCCAGCCGACCTTGCCACATGGCTGAAATTTCAGAGTGCTTTCCAGGAGCATATAGCTACCTAATTATATCCCCTCTCCTTCCCTCAGAATTTCTTCTTGGATCTTAGATCTAACTTGATTTCTTGATATCATAAACACCCAACTCTTCCACACCATGCCTGGAAAGCCTGTGTGTTGCAAGGCATCTACACACCAATAGGAAATCCACTTCACGAGCTTTTAGCAGAATTTTTCTGCATGTGTGGCTATGACAATGATTAAATCAGTCTAGAACACATCTAGCTAGAAAAATATTGAAGTAGCAACTAAACTGCTTCCATTTTTTACTGAAATAGACATGCTAGGCAATAAATGTATAACAAAGATAAACACATCATAAGGATCTACGAGTAAATGTCCCATCTTTATCTTCCTTCTTTCCCTCATATTAAACACATACTAAACAACAGAACCACTACCCTGAATTACCTGCAATATGAAGAAATTACTAAGTCCAGAATCAGTATGGTGCTGTAAGAAAGACAATTATCTTCACTTTTAAAAGTCAAGATTTTAAGAATGTGACTTTTCATCTTTAAGCCTGGAAGATTTCCAGATGCATGCAGAACATTTAGAGGAACTGCTTGACAGTGAAACCACCAAGCAGTTCTTCAGAAGATACTCATCCAATCAGAGAGCAGATTTAAACTCTTGGTCTGCTCATTTAGGTTTGAAGACACAAAGGAAAAAAAAAATCATTCTGATACTACCTTGTAGGAAGCTCTAATGCTGTAATAGCTAATCTGTGTTCAGCTGCACTCCTGATTCATTTTCAGAATAACCAAGCAAAATCAGGAAAATAAAAGGATAGGAAAATGTCTTTGGCCTAATAGACAAAAGCTACTATCCAGCCTTTCCTGGTAATGTCTGATTATTTGTTGACTTATTTTTATGACAGGCAATTGTATTTTGGGTATACAGCACTTCAATCTTCCTTCTTCCTTTTTTTTTTCTTTTGTCAGGTAATGAAATTTGTAACTCTTTCACAAGTGGGCAGTATGTATTAAAAACCTTACAGTATTTGATAACAAAAATAGTTAAAACTGCTGCTTCAGTTTAACATTAAAAATAATGTCCCAGCAGAATTTAAAAAGTTAAGAGCTGATGTCAGATATTTTTGTAATCTCTTTACCTTGTTATATCTACTTCTTAAAATAAAGGAAGTTTAAACTTAGGAAACGCTTGCAAACAAAAATAGGAAGGGACTGTAACTTTTCTAACCAAAAGTGTCCACAAGACAGACAGCACTTCATGCTCTCTCTGAAAGAAATTGTGTGAAAATAAAAATGCATCTCCACTCTGATGGTCCATTTTCAGACATTTTAAAGGACAAGGGATTCATTTTGCTCACGGACTGTATGGTCTATTTCACCAGTTCCTTTAATTATGCAACACAAAATTCTCATCTTTTCAACAGGCTCCTGAAGTGCCAACCATCACAGAACAATCCTCAAAGAAATTCTGTAGTAGTTTCATCACATTTCTTAGCTCACTGCCCATGTTCAGTCTTCCACATGTCACCAAGAAGGCCCTATCTAGCATCTGATCAGGAACTGCACAGGCAGGAGCAGGCACTCCAAATACCACACTCAAGCCCATGCTTTCCTTTCACAAAATAGTATCTAAAACTTTGTAAGTGATCTGGTATATGAATGACTCTAGTCCCACTCTCAGTACAACAAACTATAGAATTCAATCACTAATACAAGACACGTATTTGAATTCAGGAATGGAGAAGATGAGAAAGCCACATTTTCAATTAAGCAACTGTTGTTTGGTGGGAAAGGGTGGGATGGAGGAATGGTTCCAGATGCTGCACTGTTCTCATAACAAGGATCTCATATGTGTAAGAAACAGAAAACTTGTGTCTAAGCTCAACTTCAGAACAGCAGAAGAAATCACAAAACAAGATGAAAATATATCTATGGCTTTACTGAATTCTCTTCTCAATACAACATGTCTGTTGTATTAGATAAGGCAATAAGGTCCAGGGGTTTTTGTATAAATATGTGCAAAATAATCTTTTAAGGTTTTTTAAAAATAAACTAGTGTTCTGTTCTCTTCTTGTTGTCCTTCCTTATCTTTTTGCTCTTTCCGGCTTGTCTAGATGACTCTTCCTGAAATGAAAAAAAAGCATTTCAAAATTTAAAAACTACTCTTGTAAACCACAAGCATTCTCCCAAGGTCACCCCCGAGAACTATTTTTAATATGAATAGTATTCATAGTTCACAGAGATTTATGGAAATTGGATTTGTTTATCCATTCACACAGGTTGTATTATTTTTTTTCTGGCTTCATCCAACGGTGAAAATTCACACAAATGCCTTCATACTAGAGGGCAGAAACGTACCATTGATGGCACATAGCCGTACTCCACAAGCACATTTCTTGCACAATTGTTTATGTGTTTGAAACGATCTGGTCCCAAGAGAATACCTCCATACCAGCGGGACACCACAACTAACACGTTGTGGACGTCCAAAATCTGTGAATAAAAGAAAGCAATAGAAGTTGTTGCCTTTTAATTGAACCTGGTTTACTGCTGGCACCAATTTGAAACATAAAAAGGGTCATCTTGTATTTAAAAGAATTACTGAGTTACATTTCTTATTCTTTGGTATGATCAATCATTACTGTCACAAAGCTGATTGTCTATTCATATTTTTGGAAGAGTTGGTGGATGAGGCTAATAACAGCCAGGCCACAGGCATTATACATATGGATACATAAAAAGCCACAAGCTAGTACTGTTGATATGTGCATGTTAACAACAATTAATTATCTCTGTTAAGGAGAAAAAAACTGATATCTGACTAATTTGAACAATACTGCTAGAAGAGGCAATCATTATTTGTGAAAACAGAAATATTCTTAGAATTTTAAAATGAAAAGGACTGGGGGCATGTTTTGTGACAGGCATTTTCTGCTCTACATTTATGTATTTGCCGTAAAGTCTACGTATAACAACTGCTGACAGTAAACAGGATGGTACTAATCTAAAATACAGTTTCTTGTAACCAGAAAGTGCTATTTTGAAATGCTGGCCTTATCTGAAACAAGATTAATTTCTATTAAAAAAAACAAAAAAAAAAAAACCAAACCTGAAACAACAACAACAAAAAACCTGTAAGTTCAGCAACAATAAATATTTTATATCACCTAATTTTCATACCCATGTAATAAGAGCTCAAAAAACTACAAGATCTATAAACATCCAGAAATCAGCCCATAAATTACTTTAATCTTTTCCTATAGCTGAAAATGGAACTTTTCTGATCCTTATCTTACTATTCTTCCAGAACAGAAATATTCCCAGTAACTAGGATTACAGATGGAGAGTGATGATCCATATAATTTACACACATTCACATTTGAAAGTGACATTCATGTAATTTTCTAAACTGGATTTTTATGGACTATTAAGTGCCTAGACAACTTTCAAAAGTGTGCACTAACACACTGAGAAAAAGCTGACAATCTCAGAACAAACTGAGGTACAGTAATTGCCAAGTTGTATCTTTATATTATTTTTGTAACAATAATGTCTTCACACATAGCACGTATGCTTGCATATATTACATAACCTAAGTTTGTTTATTTATTTAACCTTCTCAAGTCTGGTTTGAGTTATTTGGAAGGTTGAAAAAGTTCAGAATCAAAAGTGTCAAAATGTTTCAATCAATTATATTTTTTTCAGAAAAAAAAGGAAACTTGGGGGGGGGAAGTTTCCAGGAATAAGAGTGCAACATATTAAGCAAAAGAATATTCAAGCAAGAAAAGAACAAGAAAATAAAACTCCTGTGTGAAGGGAACATCAATCTAAAGTAAAAATAAATATTTTGTCTGCTCACACAGCTAAGTGACTTGAGGCACAGCACCTTGGGAAAACAGCTGTCTCCTGTAGTTGTGCTATTTTAATTATGGTTTTACTAGGGCTTGCATCATGAACCAAAATTTATCAATCTCAACTCACTCATATTTAGTAGCATCTTTGCCAAATATTCTTTCAACACCTGAAGACTAAAATATATGAGTATGAGGGTTAAGGACCCAGAACAGGAAACAGCACAAGAAAATAGATTAAATTATCAAAACAACTGAGTTCCTTCACTCCTTTTGTATTTGAAGTTGTACTCTGCAAGTTCATATATCGGTGTCCTTTTATTATGCCTACTCAAGGGAACCACATGAAAGGTTGTGCACGGGTCAGCTGTTACATTCTGACAGTCAGCTTCTCTCAGTCTTCATTTTCTGTGTACCTTACACCACACAGGAAGCATTGGATTTAAAACTTAAGTTATCTTTTAAACCATTCAAACTATTATTGCCACCTATGACACATCACTTGTTTCTATAATCTGAGACTTGAAATTGCTACAGTCTGTGTTTTACCTCTCACCTTGAGAAAGCGATCATCTGGCTGGCTGCTAGCAGAGCAAAAATTAAAATTATCTTCTACAAGCTTATTTACACTGTAGTGATTTTTTAAATCAATATAAATTCAAGATTTCCAAAAGCCAAAGATTAATTTCTACAACCTGCATGAGATGGAGAAGACGTCCACCTGCTGCTGTCTCTCCATCGTCTTCACAATCCTGTAGGAACGTCTGCTTATCTTCACAGTATATTCTATAAAAGAAAAAAAATAAAAAATAGATGAAAAAGATGATTAAAAATAGATTAAAAAATGATTAAAAATAGATTTAAAATAGATTTTAAAATGTCAATCAACAAATATTTCTACATGATTAATGAAGTGTCAGATATCTTTCACACATGTGTGTATCAATTCTAATTGTCTACTACACATATTTGCATGAAAACAGGATGAGACATAGGGTAAACCACAAGTGCTTATCTTTACAGCAGAACAAGTTTTGAGAAGCTTTTACACAGACTTTAGCAGCTTCAGGTAAACTCCAATCATTACCACTTTAAAATCCCTAAACAGAAAAATACCCAGGTTTTTAGCCTAATAATTGCATCTAGCTGAAACCAATTCTATCAGATACAGATTCAAGTAACGGTACAAACCTAGACAAAGAACTTAGACAAAAACATTATGAATAATTAATTAGTCTGTATTTCAGCAGCAACATGAAACTATTACTGAAATTTGCCTTTGGATTCTCCATGTCATCTCCTTCCTCAGGGGGCACTGCAGTAAACTTTTGGGTGTATTGTTTCATAAAAAAGACAGCTGCCCAGGTCTAATGTTGCAGAAGTAATGCTCAGAGGTCTACTGACCAATAAGTTGGTTTGTTACCAACTTATTTCCTAACTTCTGAACTTAGTTACAGGTGACACAATGAGAAAGAGGCTTCTAGTACGAGATGACAAAGAGGAAGCAGTAAGTACGTGCCTGTTCCTTTTTTTTTGTTTGTTTTGTTTTGTTTTTTAAGTGGATTTGGATAATATGAGTGAAGGAAGCCAGATCATCATCTGTGAGAAGAGAAATGACCTGTTTACAGGAACTTTTTACTTAGGTAGAAGCTTTTACTTTTTGGCAAAATAAGCTTTCACTTGCTCTCATTTCATGTTTCATTAGGATCACACCAGGATGGGCATGAATGGATAAGCATCTCTACATGCTTTTATAGATGACTGGTTCCTACAGTTCCTCCCTTTTACTGTCACTTATATTCCTCAGAAAACCTACACCACTTTCTGGACTGAGACCAATTCATTTCACATAAGCTATGTTCACAAAGGTTGCCAGAGGCAGATGACTGCCAAACTCATTTTTACCTGTTTCTCATAATCCCTGAAGTTTCTCGTATTTCAGCTGAAACGTCAGATGCCAGATGTCTGCATCAGGCTTTCTGATTCGACTCTTATTTCAACTGAACATTTTCAGCTATTTCTAAACATAAGGTTGGAGGGGAAAAAGAAGTTACTTCACCCAAATAAAAACACATTTAGTTCAGGATGATGTAGCATTTCCATGCTCAGACACACTACAAAAGTATACTAACACATGTTCAAATCCACTTTTTTTTTTGCTATTCCAAATGCAGCTTCACTATCTTATTTTCTACTGTATGTTCTACTTTCTTGACCTCAAATTCAAAATAAGACCTGCAACACCAACCATACAAGTAAGAAACCTACTCCCTAAAGCAAGGAATTTCTTTTAATAGCATGGAATTTAATAGGAAGGAATTTATTTCTTATGTCCTGCACTCATTTGTCAAAGAACACTAAAAAAAAATAAAAATCACTATTTGTGTCTCACCTGTATGCATATATGTTGTGGGTAGCACTTGCAATTTTCTTGTTCTCATATAATTTTTCAAGAACTCTTTTAACCTATAAAAAAACAACAGAAAAAGCCTTCCTTTTATAAAAAGTTTCATACATCTCTCTCAATATCACTGCTAAACAAACATCTCCCTAATACCACAATGAAACGATTTTATGCTTTGACATAAAATGTTTGGTGTGATAACTCAAGAAGCAGCTTCTCAGTATTCTCATACTTGTTTTAAACAATTTTCCTGAGATACTGAAAACAGCTTGTCCCTTGAATTGCTACATTGTGTACATTCATATTATTGCTCAAGATGTAAAAGTGTCAAATTGCTTTAATGAACAACAGACAGTAACATCCAGAAAATATTTTTAGTCAGTACCAAGTACCAACTGCACCTGCTTACCTTTTTAACAATAAAGTTAAGCTGGAATAGAAGAGAACATACATATTCCCACTACACACTGCTTTTACCCACAAAAACATGTTTAGAAGGCCCTACTACATTTCAAGTTTTTCCTTTTCCCTCAAACATGCTTTTTTCCAGAGTTTCCACTTCAGGGAAAGAATAGTAAAACCAAAAAACGTCCTATTAGGGGTCTGAAAGTGTCAGTGTTTCCCAGAAAACAGATATTCCCATCATGTCCATCTCTTTGCTCTTAAGAAGTACCAAATTCAAAACATTTACCAATACCAGTTCATCTTATGTTTCTAAGTAAACAACCTAACAATTGTTCAGCCCTTTCCAATGGTCTAGGAAAAAGAAGAGCTTTTGAAGAAGACATCATTTTAGTACATAACATAAAACATTACTGAAGTTGAGGAAGCTTGGGAAAACATGCCTGGCAAGTAAATTGCCTTGCATTCAAAAACAAATGTCTCAGAGAAGTAATCAATAGACATATTTAATGTCTGCCCCAGCTACACTAATTTGTGCTATTTCCAATTCTTATTGAAGGAATTCAACTGACAAAAATCACCTCAAATAAAAGATATCTCCATGAAAAGAAATTCTATCATAAATGAAGAATATTGCTTCAGACATCTATCTTCTTACTTTGAACACTGAAGGAAGACAACTCATATTACTTAATACACTTTCATAAACATGGACAGTAAGTTAAAACAGTAAGTTTCAATACAGGGACTGAAAGCACAAATCACATGAAACAATCATCACCTTTGACATTACCTATTTCCCAGCTATCAGGTTCCTGAAAATGTACTTTAAAGATTAATTTTTGTGCTACAGCTGTATCTCCTTTAAGTGATTCTTTTATATATATGTATATATATAAAATAAATGAACTCTATTACTTTAGAAAGGGAAGAAAAGGGAATCATTGTCTTAATATATCTTTTTTTCATTTTAAAATATTCTCACCCTTTTATCATGATTTGTGAGTATCCTACATACACAAAACCCCATGTGAATGTACAGTGTATGTGAACTTGAAAGGTCAAAGTGCTCCAGAAGGGATGCTGGGATTTAGTGACCAATTTTTATTGGGAAGTAAGAAAAAAACCCAAAAAAAACACACAGAAGGCTTCAAACATTACAGCTTTTGTATAGAGAAGTCAGCCTAAAAATACTGTCAACCTGTCAGTGTTTTTTCATAGCCACTGAGTATGTATTAGACCTAGCTTACCTGGAACTTCAAGAATCACTTGACAATATCCCTTACCAAAAATTCTTTAAAAAAACCCTTAAAAAGAAAGAGAAAAATCCTCTCAATATTTAACCTGGAGTTAATAAAAGAAAAGTTTCCCCCCTAAAGAGGGATGATCAAAGGAGGCTGATGGTAACAGATGGAAAGTAATGTATAGAAGAAGCTCCAAACCCCTGTCAATTAGGTCATGATGAAGATTTACATATGCGCAATCCAAGTATGTTTTTCAACAGAATTCCTTTCTGAAGGAGGGAAAGCACTTACAAACCCATTTTAATTCCTTTTCCAGCTAACACATAATACACTTGGTAACTTCCAAACATTATAAACTTGCCAACATCCAGAAGTCAAATGACAGTGCTCTTATTCTCCTACATCTAATGCACATAGTGGTAAAGAACAGCAGGAAGAAGAGCTGTTACTTCATCATTCAGCTGATAGAGAAAGCGAGAAACCAATGACTACTCAGACAGTATTAGCCCAGAAAAGTGCACAGACAGACCAACATATCTGGCAAATCCCAAGTATTGCAGTAATACTCTGTCAAGCTCAAAGTACAGGCAAAAAGACAAGAACTTATCTCTACTAACTTGTCTGGTCGTCACCACTGGAGCCAAATGTGCCTGGAAAGTGCTCCTTCGATCTGTGATTGGGTTTCCATGATGTATGGGGGGCAGTTCTTCATCTATGGGTCACAAACAAGGGAGTGTTTCTTTTCTTTTAAGAGCACAGAAACAATGCATGTGGCTACAAAAGTAAAGAATGCCTCAACTTTAAAAAAGGGACTTGTTAAAGCAAAGTACAGAAAATAATATACAAACCCACCAAGAATATATTGCATTTTTTAATGACTGTTATTAAACTTTATTATAAGTCTATTGTCACTAATTTTATTCCAAAGCTGAGTAGAAAAGCAGAATCTTCAGATCTCTTTTAAATTATTTCAACAGAATTAACAAGAGCGTATTTTTTACCTTGCTGGCTTTCAGATGTCGTGTAATTTAACATTTTAATTTGATCTTCCTGAATGCGCTGATAGTCTAGGAGAAAATCATCTCCATCATCTTCATCAACTTCTTCAGTGGTTTTTTTAATATCTGGTTCTAGTAAGATACAAGTAGTAGAATTTATTACACATTTATTGCAAGGCAAGCAAAACAAACTTTCAAACTCTTTTTCTCAAAAGTGCCTGGCTCCTCAGTTCAAAACAGTTTGACATTAAAAATTATTAAATGCAGAATAGTAACTTTAATTACAACAAAACCCAAAAGTACTCAGCCCAGTATTAACTTAAAACTTCCTAAGAATTAAAAGTAAAATATTCATACTATGGGATCCTTCCATAAGATCTTTTGTTTGTACTAAGTAACAATATTTCTAAGAAAAAAAGAACAATAATGTTTACTATTTCATTAAATATTCAAAATGCTACCTTTAATCTGAATTTAGAGATCAAATTAAGCTGATGTTTCACAAAAACTCCAGTCATTTACTGGTCATTTGGGGGAAAATGTAGAGCTGTTGCTCAATGCTATTTCATGAGGGTATAAAATTATTAGATTTGAAATACCTCTCTCAACATGCTTCAAGTATTCTGGGATTTCAAAAATCCTGTTTTCCTTCATGCATAGAACATCCAAAAAATAATAGTCAATAACAAATGAGGAAATATACAAGGTTCTGTCATCTGGATTTAGAGCCTAATTAATATATCACACTTTCATTCCTATTTAGAGGGCCTATGATGCACTTTTGACGTAGGTTTTATTATATATGTATTTTCCATTAAAAACAGAGGGGTGATAAAGCATGCTCAAAAATGGAAGCCATAAGGTTGTGGTCAAAATACCCAAACTTCCAATATTGTCAGTAAAATTTTCATTTCTCAGTGTCCACCCTTTTAGTCACGTCAGTGAAAAATTACCTCTCCAAAGTCTGTGATGTAGAAACAAAATGCACAGTTTATTGAAAGATTAACACTAGACCTTACTATGAAAAACACTGAAAATGAAATTTTTTTCTTCAGACTTTAACTTCTGACAGGACAAAGATAACATCCCTGACAGAGAAAAGTAGTTCTGTTTCCTTTTGCCCCAGTGCATGCACACGTCACTCAGACATTTCGTAGCAGTTTAGCACTTTAATGCACCAACCCCCCCACCATATTTTGAAAGAACAACTGTGAATTTACACAAACTCTGTAAGAATAACAGCAGAAGAATCACTGCAGCTCTACTGATGATGTACTTCTCATCCCACTACACTAAAACGAATGGAAGGACAGAAAAGTAAAATTATGGAATACTTGGTCATTTTGTCTGCATAGTCCACTGAAGTTTATCTTTTCTTGAATCCCAATCCTCCAAAAGTGCACTCAACACCAGAAATTAATTACTGGTATGAATAATTCCTGTGCAGAATGAAGGGCAATGCATAATGCACCTGTGGGCAGCACTGCCCTTTCATGAAAGTAACTTCATTCCTGAGAGACCTGTGGACCTTGTTCCAGATCAGAGGCCACCCCCACCTTCTTTTCCCTATTGCTTTTTAAAAATGGACACTACCACTGTAAAATAATTATCCCTGAAACAGGAGACTGTTCTCTGATATTTAGATCCAATTCAAACGTGTGCATAAACTGATTTGTACTGAAATCTTATTTTGCAGTGGAAGAAGAAGGAAAATAAAAACCCCAAGTATTTTCTGAAGTACCTGGATCTGAAGACTGTGCCTTTTCTACCAGAACTTCTCGTATCTTCTCCACCCATAAATACAGTATACTTTCACCAAGGTTCTGTCTGAAAGTAAAAGGTCATGGTAAATGAAGAATCACTTTTGCAAATTTCACTTGGAAAGCATATAACATACAGATTTCAGACACACATCAATCGAACATAAGCTAGTGAGATCAAGAGCTTAGGCAAGCTCGTGTAAAGTTCTGTCTCAGTAGCTCACTGGGTGAAAAACGTATCGGTGGACTGTGATAGTAGGTCAGTTGAGCATTGGAATGAAACACTACAGTGTGGCTAACAGGCAGTGCTGTGGGACAGGGAGATAAAGATTTAGGCCAGGGAGGCTTCACTCACGGGGCACAGGTGTGTATTAAGGTACTGAGGGAGGACAGGATGAACACATTTTATTTATGCATGTTAGGAGTTCAAAAATGCTTCCTTTATGTGCAGCAGGACCCAAACAACTCAAAACACATTTCAAAGGGTTAAAATGTTTAAGATCCGTGCATGTTTGTTTAAGAAACAAAAATAAAGATTTAGGGCTGTAGATGGTTTCTCATTAATTTTATTCTTACTGCCACCATCTGGGCACCAGGTAAGTAATAAAATTACATATTTAAACTTTGCTTAATGTGTACAGCACTACTGCCAGAAACAATCAAATTCAAATAAACATACGTATTTTATGAAAAATATTTAAGCAAAAATAAGGATTTTTCGAACTTATAGCTCTGACTTCAAAATCACAGACAGACTCCAGAACAATTCAACACCCTGATTTCACACTGCTTATTGTACAGAAGCACTGTTTTAACACCTGAAGACATTTTTTTTGTGATTAAATGAGAGAGATTAGAAAAGGAATAAAATTTCTCTGTTTTACAAAAGTAAACACCAATTTACCCAACTATCACCCAATTATAGTTTCTGAATAGTTGTAATTTACTTTGTGTGTCTCAAAACAGACTTATGATCTATAACTATCCATTTTTTCCATAGCAATTGACAGTAAATTCATGTTGGTTTAGACTGCAGAACTACACAACTTGGATCCCTAGGGACTAGAAACCTGGTCAAACACCAAGTAAATGATGCAGAGTATCTCTGTTCACCTGACAATCATTCAGACACTGAACAGACAAAAGGCTTTCACAAATACTGTGCACACCAGTGATTACTACAGATTTTTAAACTGTTTAAAATGACCTAAAGTGCATATATGGCCTAAAGTACAAACACTTTCACTTCCTGCTGAACAAACAGAAGTGAGAGCAGAGCAGTGAGGGCTCTGACCAGCAGCTGATATAGACAGAAGGGAGCTGAACCAGCACAATCTGACAGCCTACAGGACTGCACAGGGGGGAACAAAAAAGAACCAGCAGCTCTACCTGTGGCAGAGACTCCACCAAATCCTTTGAATCTGGACAGCATTGAGGACAACCTCTGTCCTTTTTGCTCTACTGAACAACTGTGGTAAATATGATCACACAGAACTTTCCACTTAAAATCCTTGCACATTTTTAACACTTCAAATTAAATTATACTTGCTTAAATGATCTGTTGCTTAATTAGCTAAGAAACCCAGTTAATCAAAGTAAAAAACCCTTATACAATCTAAATGCTCTCTTTCTTATGGCATTAAAAAAACATTTCTTATGCAAGATGCTGAGATTTCACTGTCTGGGCCATGATTGTGCTTCCTTATGTTTTTATTTCATTGACTTTATATAATCTTTGGGATCTAAAAGAAATAAATAAACCATACAAAATTACTACATTTTCTACCCCACTTTCACAGCAATTCAATATCATGTAATTGGAGTATTTCTAAATGCTGTTTATTCTCATGCATCCATTATGCTTTGTAGTTAGCTGCACACTGTGATAATAAACAGCCCATGATGTTCCAGACTCCAGTTAAGAGATTCTGCATGTGTTTATTTTAAAACCTATGTATCCCTCAGCTTTTAAGAAAAACTGGTGTGCCACATGCTCTAAGTCAGCCAAATGTTTTCACATACTGTGTTTTAACATTCAAGTGAAGAACAGATAGAAAGTGAAAATACATTTTCTCCTTTTACTGTATTCCCCAGCCTCAAACTTACACATATATTTCTTCCAAGCTATTTGCCAGTTCAGTATAATCTTGTCCTCGAAGCCAAGGGGCACTAGAATGAAAAGAAATGCAATGAAAATTGTGTTATATGCTGCTTCCAACATTCCCAAATAAATGTGATGAACACCTTGAAAATATAACTTTGCCAGCCATCAAGATTCCAGCTGTAAACATCCTGGAAAAAAGCAGGATAAAGAATAGAATATCCTTACTGGAAACATCCCCCATCACTGGTATACTTTAATTTAAGGAGTATTTTAACTAAACTTCCACTTACAGGTAAACAATTAAGAGTGGCAATTCATAAAACATACATGTTAGCAAGAAAACTTCACCTACTTTAGTTGATAAATAGGTGGCTCTGCAGTTGGATATCCTGGTGGCAAAATCACCTGAAAGAAATTCAGGATATGTATTCATTGGACCACCCTCAGCTAGAGGAGCTTTACTGAAGGACTCTGATGTCAAGCACCAGGACTACAATTAGTGTTACAAATAAAGAAAACAGTTGGGGATGTTGTTACAGAATTACAACAAGTGAGTAGCTGCATTTAAACTTCCAATAACGGTAATGCATACAATTATGTTTTATGGGGCAATTTATAAGGATGCAAAACAAAGTACAGAAAAAAACTGAAAAGAGCTGCACATATGGCTACTGCACTTATAAATAAGCAGTACCACACTTCCCTAAGTAGACACTTCCATGCTTCTTACACTAAGTAAATTTATTGCTTTCAGTTCTGAAAACATAAATTAAGGAGATGGATCAATTAAGTTGATCCAAATTTTTTTCTGTCTCAACACTTTCCAGAATGCAAATCTAGATGCAACTGCAGAAGATTCACTGATGCACAAAGTCGATGTAAAAGTATTTCACAAATTAGTCATTGGTGAAACACACTGAAATGCTTTGGTCAGGTGCGAAATTAGGATGTGCAACTACTGAATATATCACCAGCACACCAATGTGTTACAGGAACAATCACTGAAAAGTCTTATCACAGACTCCAATCCAAAAGCTTCTTAATCATCTGAGTAGATAATAAACCGTATTTAAAGGGTTTCACCTGCATCAGTCCAACTGCAAAATTTGTGCTAAACTTCTTCCACCATGTTCTGGTTTGAAAAGCAAAACCAGTGGGATACTTCATTTTACCCATGACACACCACTATACCTGCAAACAGAGGGTCCATTTTGGTTGATCCAGACAGTCACTAATCTTAATGCAATAGATTTTTTCATCTTCATCAACAACACACCAATCATCACCATAGATTGATGAAAGGGCTTCAATTTCATCAATCTAAAAAAAAAAAGAGAAAAAGCAAAAGTAAATATTCTCTCCCAATAAAACCCACACAATTTTGTGTGCCAATCATCTTTTTAAAGTCTTGCTCTTCTACAACTCACTGACAGATGTGACAAGATTCTCTACACTGTAAGGCTGTAAGTATTGGGGATCCAGTCATGATTCACAGGTGTACCAGGGGAGGTTTAAGTTGGACATCAGGAAGAATTTCTTCACGAAAGGGGAGATTAGACATTAGAAGGGGCTGCCCAGGGAGGTGGTGGAGCCCTGTGTCCGGAGGTGTGAAAGGAGAGACTTACAGTGCCCTGCTCCAGTTGACACGGTGGCGTTTGGTCACAGGTTGGACTCGATGATCTCAGAGGTATTTTCCAGCCTAACTCACTCTGTGATTTTGTAAGCAACCTTTGCTCAGTTCTCACACACACACAACAGCTTTTGAATTCCTGAGGACAATCCTGCCATCGCAGCAGTGACAAGGCGAGCTAAGTGACAAGGAGCAGATGCAAATACGTTCCCTGCAGCTCCCAGTCGGTGCTGCTCCTGGCTGGGTGGGACCCCGGCAGGGGAAGGACCCCGAGGGCTCGGCACTAAGCTCTTCCTGAAGGAAGAGCGGATACTCGACAAATTCCCATAGAGAAAAACCGGGGAAGTGCCTTCCACCCGGAGATGAAACACCTGAAGTGGGTCGGCGATGCAGGCGAGTCACAGCGGGCACGGAGCCGCTCAGGGGGCCGGGGCTCACCAGGAGCCCCTTGAAGCCACCGCCTTCCCCGCGGCCCCCTGGCCCCC
>VYXF01013031.1:746462-776090 GCA_013397295.1 Polioptila caerulea
TGGTTCCCCGCTCTGCAGTCGGTTGTGCGGGCGGAGGGGACGGCCCCAAGCCAGGCTCTGCTCGAGGCACGAAGCAGAGGCGGCCTTGGAGGCGGGGACCGGGGTGGTCTCCGGCCCTTGGGAAGCGGTGTCCTCGCTTACTGCTGTGCGTGGATGTCCCTTCCTCCTCCTCTTCCCGCTGTTTCCTTCCCTGGAACCGGCGCAGCGCTGGCCGGTGCCCGCCGGTCTGAGCGCACCTTTCCCCGCAGGCAAGGAGCGCAGCTGCTGCGACGCGTAAGCCTGACTCACCTTAGAAAGTGTTTAATTACCGGGACCGGAACGAGCCGCTCGATTCCAGGCGGGCGTAGGGAACTCCGGCGGTTCTGCTGAAGTTCTGACTGCTTGGGACTGTGCCTGCCTGCTGATCCGGGTGAGATCTAGAACGAGCTGTGGGTAAGCTTATGCGGAGCGCCTGGGCTGAAAGAAAGTCTTTGATGTAACAAAAATAAAATATGTGCGGAAAGCAGCCAAGAGATGCCCAAGAACGAGGGTTAGTTTAAGTAGTGTTGCCTTGGGGGTGGTGCTGAATAGATGTGTTATTGTAGATGTGTTAATTGCTATTAAATAAACGGTATCTTGATTTTAGAGAGGTGCTGCTTTCACAGGAAGACTCTTAGAAGCATGACCAGCTTCTAACTTCTACAACCCTTTACCTGCAGACTGAAACAACTACTTTTAGATAACATCGCTCATGCTTCTAGTACAGCCACTCTTTCTTCTTGGAGCAGCCCTGTCAGTACAGTGTGTTGTGTGGGTTTGTGGACAGGTTCTGTCTGTTTGTGCGGTTTGATGCGTTTTGCCTGCCTTCTTTGCAAGCATCATATCGTAATGTGTGCGTGCTGGGACACGTAAGAAATCTTCCTGAGCAAGTATCAGCCTTTCCTACAGGAATCTAATTTTCACTGCTAGAGGAAGATCTGTTGCAATACTAGACAATGTTGTGCTTTTTTGCTTACTGTTTGTCATGAGGAGAAAACTTCCTATGCAACCCGTGGCTGCCACCTCAGAGCCTTAATGTTAAGTTGGGCAGTGCTAGTACTGCTTCTCCTGCTTTTCTCGCTGCATATGAGTGAAACCCACTCGTATTCTGCTTAGTATATATTGTCATTGTCCTGGGCTGTGTACATGGCTAGAGGATTCAGCAGGAGAAGAAATCAAAGCAAAAGCAAGTGGGACTTACAAATAGTGCTGCCTCGTAGGCAGGAGTGGCACTTTGGATCGTCGTAGATCACTTTGAGAAATGCAGGTTGGGTTTTTTTTTTGCTTGGACTTTGTTCTAGCAGTTGGGTAAAGCTGGTAGTTTGTGTATAGGTAGTTAGGTGGGTGGCCTTTTGTGTTGAAGTATTCTGCAAAACTCCCTTACGCAGGCATGCAGGCAGAATGGTAACCTGTGTTGGAAACATCCCCTGTGTGAAGACAGACCCTTTAGTAGCATGACAGGATCACTCTGGCATAGGTCTCATGGAAGAAGATAAAAGCAGAGCATCTCAGTGCTATTTTTTATACCTTCTTAAAGGATAAGATTCAATTAGCAGTCAAGTACTGCTGTGGTAGTCCTAGTGAGTTCAACAAAAGTGCTTTGCAGTCACATATCGGCTGCAGAGGAGATGCTAAATAATGTTCTGTGGTGTTGTGTCATGATGTACCAGTGACTGTGAAGACTGCCGTGCAAACCTTTCAAGGGCACAAGGCATAAATAGGGGCCATGAAAGGCAATTTACCTGTATCAGCTGGTTAACACAATAAGCTGACAATGGCAGCACTGCTGACTGAAAGGTGTGTTCTCTTTTAAGTGGCTAGTAGATTTGCATGGAGGAAGCACAATCCATATAGATAAACCTGCTAGTAGTATCTTAAGGCAAATAATACTAAACTATTAAGTTTCTCCCTCAGTGCTGAAGGCCTGGCTTGGTGCCTCAAAACTGGTGGGTGGGCGTTTTGGAGGTCTTCATGGTGGGTCATGGGACCAAATAAACTCCTGTCTGCGCACAAGTGTAGGTGTTCAAAGTACAGCTGCAAGTGAAGACCACTGGAGTGCCTGTGTATTGATTTGTTTCCATACTCTAAACTTGTCACTCAGACTTCTGTTGATGGTTTCTCATCTCTGTTATAGAGCAAATCCTGTTGCTTAAAACAATATTTACAGGAGTATTTATAAAGGGTTCTGTTAAGACTGTCTTTGCTGCTACCTTCCTTTAGAGATGCCATTTAGCTCATTAGCTGAAACTGTATGTTCTGTATCAGTTGTCTGATGGGTAACTGCATGCAGATTCACTTTCAAACCCCAATTGTAGAAACACTTTCATGTGAGTGATCCTTCTATGATTAGTAGCCAGACAGTAATTCTTCTGCATCATTGCATGCTTCAGGCTTACAAAGTGTATTTGAAATGGGGAGCTTGGCCTGAACAGCAAGGTCTTTGGGGACTAAACCAGTGAAGCAGACAGACCATGTTACTCTATTTCTAATGTTTGCTGTAAGAATACAAACAAATCAGTGATTTTAACCTTACAACTATTTGGTGGTAGAAAAACTATGCAAGTAATTTTATAGTGTGATTGAACTTTCTGTCTGTCTTGAGCTCTTAAAGATTCTGCTCATGTACATACCAGGCCTTGCTGCATACAAGAGTTGTTTATTTGAATCAGTGTCTTGGTTTCTTTCCCAAAGTCTTTTCTTCCTTCTCATGAATATCGAATGGAAACAGCTGGTTCTTAATGCTTTGAAAGTGCATTGCTTTACGTACCTGCTAAGTATGTGGGATGTTGACAAATGATACAGAGTAATGATAGGAGTGTGTTTCTCATCTGAGACATGGCTAAAGCAACACTGTGTGGGAGGGGGTGAAAATGAACGATGGGCTTTCCTTTTTTTCTTCTCCCCTTCTTCCCCATGATGGCTAAGCCAGCGAAATCAGTCTAACTGTCTGTTATCTTTGGTTTGTGTGACTCTGTGCTGCATTCTGTCCCCCACTGAAACTGTATCACTCAGCTTCAGAGATAGTATTACAGGCTGATAACACATTGACATACATGATTTTGGTCATTCTCTAGACACTGCTAGAACTGATTCACTGAGGAAAATTATACCTGCCCCAGTAACAATAAACTGTGCTGTGTTGCCTCCACAAGTGGATAGACTCCTGTTTAAAGAAGAAAGTAGCTTCAGGGCTCAAGGACTGCCAGAAGAACTAGTACTGTTTTGTTTTGTTTTGTGGTTGAACTGAAAATCATGCATGGACAAGAGTGCTGACTAACTGCTTCTGGAGAAGGCATGTGTATCCTGTGTCCGTGGTAGATTGCAGGTGACTGATCCAGTCTGTTCTTCTGAAATATGCTAGAAAGGGCTCGCTTAGTCTTCGGCAAATTCTTTGAAAACAAATTATCTCTCTGCTGGTTGAGGAAAAGGTAGGAAAACCTCTCTTTGCTGTATTGTTAGCTCTTTGGCAGTCTGTCCTGTTCTAATTTCTGCCTCAGTCTTAAATATTGCAGGATCTGCCACTGTTACAGGCTTTCTCTTCTTTTCCCAGTGTTCTCACTGTCTCTTTTCTTGCTGAGTGGCTTCTTATCTTACCATAGGCGAAGAGCTCCGTGCATCTATTTATGCTGTGTGTGTGTGTTTGTGTGTTGCAATCAAGCTGCCTGTCCAGAACAGCAGAGTGTAAGGTTTGTGGAACCAATCAAAACCTTTGCTGGTATAGGAAAGCTAAACTGTGTGAGGCCAGTAATCAGAACTGGCCGCAGGACCTGGTGAACCTGGTGTGTCAGGTGAACATACTAAACTGGAGACACTAAATTTGGACAGTCTCTTGTTTTCCTGTTGTATCAACAGCAATACATTGTTTATAGCTGCACAGTCTTTTGAAGCAGTTTTTAAACATAGTTTCTTGACACTTAAAAGTCAGTGTATTTAAATAGGGCAATGCTGTATCTAGGTCTAGTTTGATCATAGAATAAGCTGAGTTGAAGAGACCCATCAGGAGCATCGATTCCAGGTCCTGGCACTATGCAGTCAAATCATATGCTTTAGAGAATTGTCCAAACACTTTTTAAACTCTGTCAGGTTTGGTGTTATGTCTGCTTTTCTGGGAAGCCTGTTCCAGTGCTCAAGCACCCTCTGGGTGAAAAACTTTTTCTTGATACCCAATCTAAATCTCCCTTGACTTAGCTTCATGCTTTTTTCCTCAAGTCCTGTCACTGGTCACAAAAATGAAGAGATTGGTACTTGCCTCTCCACTTTCCCCCATAAGAATGTGGAAGACTGCAGTGAGGTCTCCTTGCAGTCTCATTTGGGCTGAACAGACCAAATGATCTCAGCCTCCCTTCATAAAGCTTGCCCTCCAGATATATCAGCATTTTCAATGCTCTCATTTGGACGCTCTCTAAGAGCTTAATGCCTTTTTTATATTGTGGTGCCCAAAGTTGCACCCAGGGCTCAAAGTGGGGCTGCTCCAGTGCAGAGCAGAGCCGGACAATCCCCTCCCTTGCCTGGCTGGCCATGCTGTGCCTGATGTCCCCCAGGACACGCTTGGCTCTCCTGGATGCCTGCTCTCCTGGGGCACTGCTGACTCATGTTCAACTTGCCATCCACCAGGGCTCACCCCCAGGTCCCTTTCTGCACTGCTACTCTCCAGCATCTCACTTCCCAGTCTGTACACACATCCAGGGTTGCCCTGTCCCAGATGCAGAGTCCAGCACTTGAGCTTCTTAAAATTCATACAGTTGGTAGTTGTTGTAATAGCATTAAAAAAAAAAAAAAGGGAAACCAAAACCAACTTCAGATTGTGATTCCAGTGTGGAAAAAGATTGGTTAAGACATCACTTAGTAACTCTATTCTTCAACAGACCTGGTAGGTAGCTTGCCCAAAGGTCTAAGGCTCCCCATCTAGTAGAGAGCTGTAAAATAGTTATGTTAAAAGGTTTTGTTTTCTCCTTTCTTTGAAAGACCTAAATACCATTTTTTTCCTTTGCAGTTCAAGAGCAGTAGTAGGATTAGAATTAATGAATGATCTTTTACAGTTGTGTGTTAGCTTCCTTATATTGTACTATTGTTTTTCTTAAAGATAAGGTCAAATCTACAAAGTTGTCTGAGTCCCTGGTTCCCCTTCATGTTGTGGTTGCAGGGCCTCAAATACCCAGGCTCAAGAGATGATAGTACTAATTACTGATGGGTATCTGACATCTCCATGCAAAAACATTCTGTTCCCCAGGGTTGGCAGACAAAATAACTGTCAATTAATATTGGGGTTAATGGATATACATAGTTACTTTTCTTTTTCATTCCTGTTGCCTTTGGAAGCCTTAAGGGATAAGGGTAAAAGCCTTGTAAGAAAAAAGCAAAATCTTACTGGTTATGCTTGTAGCAAAGCTTGCCTTGTTTGTGGCATAGAGTTTCAACTCCCAAGCCACCCTTGGAACCTAGAAAACAGAGAAGCAAGAAAACATGGGTGTTTGATTATTTAACTGCTTTGTATGAGGAATTTTAATGCTTCTTAGTAGCCTGAGAGCTGGACTGTTGCAACAGCTTGCGCATTAAGTGTGTTCCACAGAGAGAATAGTTATCTTTCCCATACCAGGGTTAGTATTAAATAACAGCAAAAAGTGACGTAATTTTAAGCCTTAACTTACAGCGTATAACCGATTGCAAAATCTCTTCTTTCATATGTTTTATTAGAGATGACTACAGAAGCAGAACAGCAACTTCTCCATGATGCTAGAAATGGAAATGTTGAAGAAGTTAAACAACTGTTGGATACCTTGGACAAAGGAGAAATAAGCTTTGATATCAACTGTAAAGGTTAGTAGCCTTCCTCAAATGTTTGTAATCTTGCTGTTGATGTCACATGTAGTGAAACTGATAGTGATATCTTGCTTTCTTTGGAGTGCTCAGTAGAGTAATAAAAAAACCACTTAAATAGCTTTTACACTGTGAGTTAAGGGCATATTTGCATAGGGGGGAGATAATAAGAGTATGGATAGTTGCAGTGTACAGAAAAACTCAGCATAATTCACAGACACTAGAAGTGTCAACAAGATAAAGAATCAGTACCTCTTTTTGCCTGTGTTCATGCTTATGCCAACTTTGAAGCTTTAGAATACTAAACAAAACAGATTGTGGTGCCTGGTGATTGTTCAGGGAGGTAAATAGCTTTCGTCAGAGCTGCCGAGAAGATTAGATCAGGTCAGTCATTTGTGCTCTGCCCAGTGTGAGAGTTTTTTATTTTTGGGCTTTTTTAAGGCCCATATTTTGCTATCACACAGTAGAAGCGTTACATTTTTTGCCACTTGCAAATATATTTGGGATAAATGTATACTTCTTACTTCTAGCAGAATACTGGGTTACTTGGGAAAAGAAACTAAGTCTGCTCTTCATCCATATCTGGGTCTTTGGCCATCACTGAAGTTTTACTCCTCTGCAGCTAACATAGGTGTGCCTTAGCAACTTACTTGTTTTGCATTGAAACTTCAAACTGGGGCTAGATTTGCAAGCTTGCCAGCAATTGCAGACTACCTTACTTCTTTATCATTTTAGTAGCTTTATATCTACATTTGCATGAGTGTGTTTCTGGTTGCTTCCCAGATGTGGATGTGAATCCCACTCTTTCTACCCAGGCTGGTATTCCATTGTTTGGCATTTAACTGTTTAGCAGCACTGAGAAGAAAGTGCTATGGAAGGAGAGGGGAGAGATCAACTGTTCCTCTCAACCATAACAGATGGTTATTGAGATGCCCCTAAAGGGCAGGGATTCCTGTTACCTGGATAAGCTCTATCCCTTTCCCAAGTCTCATCAGTTTACTTATTGTTTTGTTTGGCTACTCAGCCATGTTTGTGTTTTCTCAATGGTTAATGTACTCACCTCAGAAAACAAAGTTGTGAAACCCAAGCTCTTGCTACGTCATCTTTGGGGAGCTAGTTCATAATTTAAAGGGAAACCAAACATACCTTGATGAGGCTGAAGTCCTCCACCTTCAGAAGTATATCCTCTTAAGATTCATGCAATAGTGCTCATAAAGAAGTTCCTGAATTCTCCTGTGCTTAGAAGAGATTTTAGAATGTCTTTGATGTGTTCTTACACATAATCTGAAGTCAAAAAAGCATAATGAAATGGCAAAATCTGCCATCTGTTGTATCAAAGGGTCTCTGGTCAGAAAGTCTGCAGCATAGAAGAGACTGAGGTAATGAAGTGAAAGATGGTGCTTAGCTGTTTTTCTAGTTTAGCAGTACATGCCAGCTAGGTAATACTTGCTTGCTAATGGGAGGTCTAGGAAGCTAGAGGGAATGTGATTGTGATGTTATATTTAATCTAAACTAGTTGCAAATACGGATTTTGTTCACTGTGAAATCCCTGGTTTCGAAGTTTCAATTCTTCTAAATGTTAGAGGACATAGAAGTGTAATCAGTGTTATCTGGAGGAACTGTTCTAGTTGTGAGTCTTCAGAGTTAAATCTCTATTCTTCTGCAGTCACTTTTCAGAGACTGACTTGTTTCACTTTGCTCCCACAGAGTGTTCCATTGGAAACAGTCTAAGTAAATTCAGGCCAAACAGCCTCTGCTGTGTGAATGGCCCTGCCATTCTGCCTTCTCACTGGCCAAACCACTGTGTCTTGCTACAAATTCTGATCTGTTGGGTACCACCAGATAGCAATTGCATAACAACCTGATGATTAACTAAAGTACATGGTTTTTTGCAACCCTTAATCTTCCTTCTCTTCCTGACAGCCGCTTGTGCTTTTGTCATTGCCTTGGATAATGGATGTCTCTAGAAAGTCAGGGTAGCTGACTTTCAGCTCTGTAGCAGTTCCTTCAGGATTTGCATCTGATACAGCAGTGCCACTTGGCTTGGAATAAAGTACTCCTGAAGCAGGTGGGAGGCTGTACTGGTGGGGTTGTAAACTTCTTGTGGGGTATGCCTTGGTAGCCCTAAGTCTGGCAAGTTGGTGTGCCTGGGTGTCAAAGCCATCTTGACATCTTCTCCTTGTCTTTTCAGAGGGGAGCTACATCTGAGGGTGTGCTGTATATTCATAAGTGTCGAGTCTAACAGCAGTGATCCTAAACATCACAATTGCAACCAAAGTGAAGGAAGAGAAAATAAATTCAGGCTTCCTGTACTTGCTGTTTTGTAACTGTATTCTACCCACTCAGTGCTTGCAGATAAGCAGGATTTGCTTGAGGAAAATCCAGGCAAATGATCTGAACTCGTTTTGGGTTCCTCAGTCCACTGGTTTGGAAAGAAGGAATCTACATTAAAACAGTACCAAACCCAGGTTTCATCCAAAATAATCATGTTTTCTAAGGCCATCTCTTGTTGGCTCATTCTTCTTAAATACAAGAAAATAGCATATCTAGGAATTTGCAAAGTAAAAACTCTGTAAGGTAAGGTTAATGGTCAGTCGTGTGTTATGGCAAAATACACATTTGAATGGCTGCATAGTAGCCTAGCACCCCACAGCTGGAAAATTACTGCCTACCTTGTCTCCATTCTCTGAACAAATGGTAACACTTCAGATTTAGAATTAACTGGCATTAAAGCGAGGAGCTGTGTGTAAGAGGGAGAGGAATTACGTTTTTTGTTGGAATTACATTATTTCTCCTTTCCTATCCTTGCATTCTCCCTAGTGTAATGGTGTCATGGTTTAAAATAATAATAAAAATGTACAAACACTTGTGGTCACTTTGAAGAGAAGTAACACCTCAAAAGCTTGAGAAATAAATGGTCAGCTAACATCAGAAATGCAAACATTCAAAGTGGATGCAGAACAAGTGCCTATTCTTACTTAATACAGTAAGAACTACAAATCTGGACTGGTTCCTGGTTATTTATTTTTTCATGACTGGTTTCCTTGGCAGTAACAGTCTTGTCAGTGCAGTTAACTAATGACTGTTCCAGGCTAATTATATGAATTCAGTGCAGCTCAGATCTCTTTTGTATTCTTTGAATGAACCTTATTCCCTACTGGACTGAGGGATGAGTGACGTCCCTTTAGTATGTTATCCAACATAAATAGCCCCAGAGTTAGTGATCCACACAGATCCACAGATGTTTATCTTCTGTGATACTTTGGCATTGGTAGGAGCTCTGTTGTAGGCCAGACTGTAATGAGGGAAAGATCTAAATCTGGGGTTGGAAACAACAGGAGTTGAGAAGAAAGAGAATCAAATTATAGAAGAAATTGTCAATAAAGGGCAGGAATGTTAGCTGGAAACAGTTATAAAAAATGGGAAAATATTTCAGCCCTGAACCACATGCTAATGTTAATTTTTAGGATGAGAGCAGAAAAGATGATGAGCTTTCAAGATGAACAGTTTATTTTCCTTGTGCTTGTGGCTTGTTTCCTCAGGGCAAACTTATGTTGTGCGTGTTCCATGCCTCAGTACTTGAGCTTGTATGACAGGGAAAAACTTAATGGTGGCAGTGATTTCAGAACAATTTCTACTGTCTTGTTTTCATTTTTCCTCCAAGTGCAAAATTATAGCTTTTAGGTGACACTGTAATGTGTGCTGTAATGGTGTGTTGCTTAGTAGAAACAAAGCACAGGTTGCCTTTGCTTAATACGGTTGTGTTGCAGTTGGAAAGTAAAGTGAGTTTTTAACTTTAGTAGTCTTTAGAGCTTTAATATCTTGTTTATAATGAAATGATTGTAAGAGAGTTGTTGATTTTCTTACAGCCAGTCCTCCAGGTTATGTTTGAAATGCTGTTTAAAACATAAATCGTATTTTCCTTTGCATGGTGATTTCTGTGCCTGCTTCCTCTCTGTGCTTTATCATTCTGCAAATTAGAGGTGTAGATGATACATGAGTTCTACTGTTCATAAAGATGTCAAAGCACATTACTTAGTGAGGCTGTCTTTATTAAAACTGAGTAAAGCAAAAGGCAACAAAAAAACCTGATGACAAAAAGCCTCAGCATTAGGTCATTCCACCTATTTTATTTTGAATCCCTTGTTTGAAAGATGGGTTGTCTTACCTCTCATTTGTGTGAAGAAAATAAAATCGTGTAAACCAAAGAGTTTTTTGAAAAACAAGTGAAAATATGTGCTTTCATGTGCCATTTTCATAGTGAATGAAGAATGGAAGTAACTGAAGCTTCTTGCTAGTATTGAAAGGTGTTCCATGCAAAGAAAAGCTTTATTCTTAGTCAGGTGACATTTTCCTTTCAGAAGGTTGTGGGCATTTTTTGTTTGGGTTTTTTTGGGGTTGATTTTGTTGGGTTTGTTAGTTTGTTTTGTTTTGTTGTTGTTTTTTTAGATTTGAATCCAGCTTTCTCAAACTGCCTCCTGATTTAGTAATTTAAATAACATGAGTGGTATTGATGCTTCCTGCCTCCGTGTTCCTCTGCACCTCTGAAGAATGGTCATCCACGACAACTAAGCACATGACAATATCTCTTTTGTACTGTGTGATCAAAACTTAATTTACCTGTTTTGTCTTTCAGGCTGAAGTAAATCTAATATGGGTTGGACACCTCTTCACCTTGCTTGCTACTTTGGACACGCTGTTGTGGTAGAGGATTTGCTGAAGGTATGTGTCTATTTTCCTCTCTGTGTAAGGCTAGAAGCACTTAGTGTTTGTTCAGGATTTTGTGACAGAAGAAAGGAGGCTTTGCAGAGGGGCAGAAGCACTCCTACATTTTATCTACATGTAACATAACTGATTGTTCTGATATTAAGATAGGCCTGGTTTAGAAAGACCCAAAATAGTGATGGGGAAGGCTATAGAGTAGCATACAGCCCTTACTCTGAGCAGTTTTTACAGTTGTTGATGCTTAGCTGTTTTTTTCTTGGAGTGCAACTTTCTGCAGGTAGGATCTAAAGACATGCAAAATATAGGTATGCACTCGTGAAAGCTCAGGGTTTTTTGAAGCTTAGTGGGTATCTGTTTATAATATGCCAGCATGTGATACTAGTAGTGCAATTACTTCAACAGTTTGATTAGTTTACTGTAGTACATAAAATACTTAAGATTAGGCAGTTTTAGTTACTGAGCTGTAGAAAAGGCTGAAGTGTCTCAAATGCAAGAAAAAAAGCTGCATTATCTAATTCTACATTGTGCATAGAAGTATGCACAGAATTTTGTGCAAAGTAGCTTGTAGGTGTTTCTTTCAGGCACAGACTAATATAGTTTAACTCATTATTTCTTTTTAACATCTTTGAAATAATCAACTGTGTGATGAATTTTGAAATGATGGACTTCTGGTATGAAAATTGATGTGTTTGTATTTGCATAACAACTGCAAATGCAGTGACTATGTGTTTTCATTCCTGACTGAATGTTTGTGGGTTTGTTTTTTTTTTGCTCTCAGAGTAGCTTCAACCAACCTTAACTATATTAGACCCTCTTTCATATTTGAAAGATTTTGCTGGATGGCAGGAGTGTGATAAATGGGCTCAAGGGCAAAGCTAATCTAAACTTGAATTTTATTAAGAATAAAAGCTGCCAGCATAATCCAGACTTTAAAAGAGGAAAGAAATTTGAGATTTCTCTGAGAAATTCTTCTCTAGCTTACACACTTGCTCAATAAGTGATGCCATTTTCAATTCAAGTGGGCTACTTAAAGCAAAAGGTAAAGTTTTATCACTTAATGCAATTATCAAGCATCCAACTTCAGCAGTTGGAAGAGTGTATGTGACTTTGTACTTTTAGTTCCTTGATAGGGCTCTTTAAATGGTATTATTTATAGAACAAGGTGAGAAATAAGTGAGGCTGTGCACTTCTGAAAGCCAGGCATGTATAAGTGTGTTCTTGTGCAAAGAGCAAGTGAAGGAGGCATTATCAGAAACAGAGCTCTGGAACTAGTCAGGTTCATCAGTTAACTTCAGGCAAGCAGCAATGACCTGGCTAAATCGTGTGATCTGGACATACGTGATGAAGTTAAGTATGCCCTGCCCTCTCTTTGACCCTTTGAGAGGTTAGGTAGAGTGGTATAGAAGAAATACTTAATGAAAGAAGGATAGGATTTCTTGGTTTCTTGGAAGAGTGCCTGGGCAGTGTGGGAAACACTCCTCCTTTCAGATAAAAGGTATGGGATGGGCAAAAGGAAGAGAGATTAAACAGGAAGACTTACAAAACCCCAAACAAGCCAAGCAAAAGCCAAGGCAACAACAGCCCCCAGCCCTTGTATTAAACTTATTTTCCATGTACCCTCTTCTTAAATGTGTGTCTGGAAGAATGCAGGGGGCTTTACCTTTTTGAAGCAATTGAGAGGATGTTAGCTTTACTTTATCCTTGTTACTTTTACTTTATCCTTGTTTCCAGGATAACTGTGTTACAGTTCTGATCTGATTTGCCATGAGGTCTCCATTAGTGTCCTGTCTCCCCTTCCCCCCTGTCAGAGGGGATAGCTGTGTAGTTCTTGTTGGAAGGACATTTAGGTGTCTTTTGGTCTTGCTGTTTAGGCTGGTGCAGATGTGAATGTGCTGAATGACATGGGGGACACTCCACTCCATCGTGCAGCTTTCACCGGGCGTAAGGTAAAGTATGGTGGCTTTTTTTAAGCCTCGCTGGTAGAATTATGAAGAAAGTGCTAGCAATTAGATAATTTCAAACAAATGTTTTTACAGTGTCTAAGATGACTTATTGTCTGTTTTGGTACAGCGTGTTCAGAAGGATTAGGCACATTGCCCAGCTTGTATAACTGTCAAAAAAAAAAGCTGCAGAGGGAAACCACATTGTTTTAATCTTAGTTGCTTCTGGAGGGAAAAGAAATCTCTTGAATTAGGACACACAGGCCCATTTGGTGTCTGGAAGTGCTATCTCTTCATAGTTAATTAGATGTTTTTATAGGCCTGTGTCATGTGACAGTAGTTTGATTTTTTTTTTTTTTTTTTTTTTTTTTTTTTTTTTTTTTTTTTTTTTTTTTTCTCTCCCCATGCCGTCATCGTGCCAAAACTGGTACTACCTCTGTGAGTAACATCTTGGCCCTTATGAAGGAGTGACTACTTACTGTCTTGTCAAAAGAGTCAATTGTACAATTTTTATGTGTCAAATTCAGCATTCACACCAGGTACACCAGCTTTTCAGGGTCAGTCTGTTCAGCTGTACCTTCAGCCTGACTGATGGGAGAGAAAATGTTGCAGTCAGTCTCACTCTTCAATCTCTCTAGAACATCCCTTCCTGTTTTCATAAGAAACCAGCAGTGGTGAGAGGCCGTTGGTTACTGAGCTCATCTTACAGGATGTAATAATAGCTGGAAAGCCTGATTGTGGCCTTGCAGTTACACAGACAGATAAGCAGTGTTTTTCAAATTGTTTTTCAGGAGGTGGTGATGTTACTATTGCAGCATAATGCTGATCCTTCTATTGTTAATGGCAGTGGAGAGACTGCAAAAGAAGTTACTCATGACAAAGACATAAGGAATATGTTGGAAGGTAACTTTAATAGGTCAAAGTTTGTTTTGGGGATTTTTAACTTGTGTGCATTTGAAGAGCTGATTTTTTTTCCCTGCAAGTGACAGAAGCTCAGTTGAATTTTCTATTAAAATTTGGTTATTAGGAAGAAAATAGTCAGAGTTTTTGGTTCTTGTCTGCAGTATTGATAAGTGGGGTTTCTTTGTGACTTGAGAGTTAAATATTATGAATACAGATAGCATTATTCAGGTAACTATTTCAGTCCTGCTGGGGTAGTCCTTGCTACAGCTTTGAATGGTATGTGGGCAGTCAAAGCCTTGGCTCCCTGGAAGAGACAAAACTCAAGTCAAGAACAATAAGTGGTTTTGTGTCAACCAAATCATTAAAGAGCAAAATTCTGAACAGTTTGCAAAGGTGACCCAGTTATGGATCAGATTTAGGACTTGCTATTGCAGTCTTAGACATTGTGTCAAAAGGCATTAAAAAATAGAAACCCTTCCTCTTGTTTCCTCCATGGCCTCACAGGTGTCAGAGATGAGGCAGATAGTGTCCAAATACTAATCTTGTTCACTGGTTGTAGTTTTGGAGAGTTCAAAAACTGTTGCTTCCTGGTATTACTATGTAATACTCTTAAATACTGATGGAACTCTGTGTCCACTGCTACAGACTGCATAAAAGAAGTGATCTCTCTTCTGATTCTACATGCAAATCCACAATAACTCATTTCCACTGCTCATCTGCTGATCATTAGAGAAGAATAAAATTTTGGTAGGATGATAAGAAGAGTAGAAGAGAAGCTGCAAAGAGCATAGGGAAGATCTGAGATGAGGATGTTGCATATTTCCCTTTTCCCTTCTGCAGGGAGTGGGCTTGGGTTTAAGTGTTGAAAATAATAATAATATATATGTGTATGTGCATACAAACTTGCACATCTTGTCAAATTTTATGTGCTTTGAATGCATTTTTGCTCTGACACAGACTTTTCTGAGTAAATATTCTATTTATACCTGTCCCAAATAGATAATACTGGAAATAAATAATCTTGCTTCTCTAGGCTTGTTTTGCTATACTTTTTTGAATGCTGTACTTCATATGTACTTTGCTGAGGCTGACCTTACTTTTATTTTTTTTTTTTTTAAATAGCAGTGGAAAGGACACAAGAAAGGAAACTGGAAGAACTCCTCTTAGGAGCAGCAAGAGAGGGGGAAACAGGGAAACTGACTGCCTTGGTAAGAATTTAAGTCAAGTGATTCAATCCATAACGCTAATGTGACAAAATATGACTTTGTGCTTTGCACTTCAAAGGCTCTGATTTTGGAATATTAGTGCTGTGCCCCATGTTATATTGATAAGGTGCTGAACCCTCAAGGATTTTCCTCTTTGTTGGAGGTTGCAAAACCAGCAATTTTCAACTTCTTTTGTATTTTTAAGTCCTTTAGAAAGAATTAGCCAGTTAGTTGTAAACAGCAATGTAATGGTTCGTGGTCTGCTGAGATAAGATTATGTTATTGTGGATACATTAATGTTATGGATGCTTAGATTTTTACCACCGTGTGGCCTGTCTTTAATCTTGAAAGTAAGCTCTTTGTCATTGGCATCCATTGTAGTTTTTAATGGACAGTCATCTGCACAGCACAGTTTCCATGCTGAGCAGAAATTGAAAACTACGCATGCATGTGTGTGTGCACTCATAGTTATCCCAGGTGAACAATGTGGTGGCAGAAGATCACAGACTGGAGGGTGTCTCTGGATGTCTATTTGTCCTATTTGCAGAGCAGAATGAACTAGAGCAGGTTGCTCAGGACCGAATCCAGCTGGGTTTTGAAGCAGAGTCACAGTGCTTGAACTCAAGCTTTTTAGAGTCCTGAAGAGTATCCTTGGAAGTAAGACATGCAGTATGGAACAGTTTCTACCTACTTAGGACTTTTAGTAATGCCTTTTCACGCATCAAAATTCACAAATGTGAGATTTGTATGTTGAGATATTTGATGTTCTTTATTCTTCTGCCTAGAAGCCAGAAGTGAACACCTGTCCACAATTTACTTCTCCCCTCTAAAGTTTTTTCTTATAACCCAAAGAGCACCTGTCTTTTTAACTCCTTGCATGGAAACTCTTCTTAAATGTTTGGTCATCCTTGTAATTCTTATTTGGAGTTTTTGTGCTGTCCTCTTTGAAATGGAGAGAACCAGAATGGTGCACAACACCTAAGATGTGGAAAAACAGTGCATTAATACACTACTCAATTGTACTAATTGTAATTAATACACTAATATAAGTGATCTGTTCTTGATACTGATAATTTTATTACTTGTTACATGTCTGCTGACTGGTCCTTTAGCTGATGTGAAAAAAAATCAGAAAAAATGTGACTCCTTATAGAAATCTGTCATTAAAGAACCCTGCTTTCTCTCATGTGGCATGTAACTATGCATGAGCATGTAATTCTCCCTGTGAGCATTTTAATTTCTAAGTTATTTTCTTTTTTTATACATATATATTTGCTACTTTTGAGCTCTGTATATGTGAAGACAGCTATGTATTGACTTCTAAAACTTTTCAAAGTATTGTCACGTTTTTGACTGGGAGTCAGTTTTAAGTCAATACTTAACAGGGGTTCCTTGGAATACACTTAAAACTCTATGGTGTAAATCCCTTTGACTTTCCTACCCTTAGGTTAATACCTCTGTGCAGAATTTGTGTAGCTCTTCAGAACTGCCCTTTAGCTCCAGAATTCCCTATACTTTGCCTATTTATTGTTCAGGTCTTTCTGCTCCTAGTTAATTTTTTTTATTATTAGAAGACTATTGTGCTCATGAAACTTTAGCTGCTTACATCTACCTTTACTTTGATTCCTTACACCAGAACATGTTATTTACTAGAAGTTAGATCTTCAGCAGCTGAATCTTAACCCAGGCTCTTTAGTCTACTTGAGGCAAAGCCATTATGTTATTCCTTGAGGCAAAGCCCGTGTGTTCTTCCTGTGAGTTTTCAAAAATGTACTGTACATTTCCTGAAGTGACTGGAGAGATTTTTTTATCCCAATGAATTGATGCATGACGCTTTCTTCCAAATATTTCCTTGTAACATGGCATGAGATGCTGAAAGCACAGGAACACAGGCTTAAAAGGCATGGAGGCAAGAAGTTGTAAGAGAAAGTGGATATAGCAGCTGGTTGGAAAGAGCTAAAGCTTAGGAGTCCTCAGGAATGCATTTGACTACTGTGTTAATGAGAGTATACTTCCACAAACTCCCTCTTTTTGGTTTTGTTCTCTTACCAGTTGATCTGTAAACAACAGCTGTTGTAGTTTATCCCTGATAGGACTATTTCTGAAGTACATATAAGGTGGTTGCTGTTGATGTTAAGTTGTGGCCCTGGGAATTCTGTTATTATGGAGTAATTTTTCAAAGATAGCATGCAGCTAATGCGAATACTTAAACTGAGTTTCTCAAAAGTTGTTGTCATGCACTTGTGACTCTGGTGTCCTAAGGCTCCTGTCAGTAACTTAGCCTTTATATTAAGGCATTCCCATCTGGCTTGTGTGCTTAAGAGGCTGATAATGAATTAAATGGTTTGGGCTGGAATGGCCCTCTACAGATCATTCAGTCCAGCCCCCATGTATGCATCCAGTAGCCACGTATTTGAGTAGAAGCGTGGTGGTATTTTAGGGTAGTTAGCAGTGTCATGCTTAATGACCCTTCTCTTTGAAGGGGTCAGTTTCTCAAAACATTTATATTGTGTGCAAGTAAAACTCCATTTGGGTTGTTTGTTTGTTTTTTTGGTTTTTTTTTTCCCCTTGAATTACATAGCTACTTTTGTCTTAATAGACTTAAGAATGCAACAAAACTGTGTAACATATTGCCTGTACTAGGAGCTCTAAATGGCCTAGGATATCTGGCATTGAGACTGGAAGATCTGCTACCCTTCAGTACAAAGTTGTTAATCTCTGAAACAGGGTGGGTTGCACAATTTTTTTCTGGATTTAGCACAGGCCTGTGCTGACTTCTGCATTGTGCCTGGGAGTCTTCTATGAAAAGCAGCAGATTTTTGACAGTAGAACTGGGCAGGACCTAGCATGTCAATGACTGAACTGCAATACTGGGCAACTTCCCCTGGCACTGTGCAGTTGAGCAGAAAAATGTGTCCATATTGTGCAGCAGAGGTGGAAGGTGTTTAGCAAGCAAAACACTGAAGTTCCTTACTCTAGCTGAATGTCTTGTTTGATTGTTGCACTCCTTGCCCTCGTTATAACACTTGCTAAATACCCTCTTTGTTGCCAGATCTACACTGAAGCATCCTAGTTAGGAACAACTATTTTCAGAAGAGATAATATGGTATCTGGAGAGGGGGACAAAACTGATAAGTAAGCAGAACTTTGTTTTTTTTTCCAGTTAAACAAGCGCAAGCCACCTGATATCAACTGTACAGATCAGATGGGGAACACACCCTTGCACTGTGCAGCATACCGTGCTCATAAGCACTGTGCATTGAAACTTCTAAAAAATGGAGCAGATCCTAAAATAAAAAACAAAAATGGTGAGTATCATGTTAAAGTATGAAAAGTATGTTAAATCTTAAGTGGAGGTACAAATTTAATATCTTCTGTAATCTGTGTTACTTATTGTGCAGTGTTCAGGGAAGATCTTTCAGTGCCTTAGAAGCTTTGTGTCACTAATAAAGGAAGGCCAACAGTGACTAAATTGCAAGAGGCTGGAGAACTGTAGCAGAATACTTTATGTGATTTTATTTTCCAAGCTTACCTGTTTCTGGAAAATTTACTGACTGTCTTAACAGTGATATATGCCTGGCTTTTGTTTTTTGATGCTAAACATTGAACACAGGTAACCAAAAAAAATAAGATTGAAAATGCATCCGAGACAAAGTGACTCCTAAGAAGGCAGCTTCTAATGAAACCCAAAAGAGGAAAACTTGATGCAGATGTTATGCAAACTGTGTTCTTGTTCTCTGTTTAAAGATGCCTCTGTCTTGGTATTTGTGAGTGTCTAAACTGTTTTTATAGCTGGAAGCTAAAAACAAATTTAAGTCAGTAAGAGTAAAGGGCTCTCTACAGTTAGTAGAACTCTGATGAGCAGTGCAGTGCCTTAAAGTTCAATACCTTTTTTTAATCTTCTGCCCCAAAGGAGTTGATGTTCCCCAATTCCAAGTAAGTCTAGGTACTTGGAGGCCAAACTGATAGATAAAGAATGTAAAATTATTTTAAAGTACATTATTTGCACCAAATTCTCATGCCTTTTCTTGTTACTAAACAGATCAGACACCCCTTGATCTAGCCCAAGGTGCAGAAATGAAACTGATACTGGCAGGTAAAACTGGAAAGGTAGGAACTTTTGTATCAATTTAAAATGCCAAGGCTGTCTAGTTGAAGCTATTCCTATATGAGCTTTAATTTCTGTGCAGGTTATCAACAAACCCCTGAGACGGTATGAAGGTCTCCTATGGAAGGTATGGCTTATTTCCTTTTCTAAAATAGCTTGTAAGATTTCAAAGTATGTCAGTATGTCCTTTTTCTGTATTTCAGTGATAAAAATACCTTCATTCATCAGTTAAATAGCACTTAATAGTAATTTAGTCTAATATGTATGGATGGGCTGGCTGAGTGGGATGGCTACTAGATTCATGGTACCCTGATATTAACCTCAGTCACTAAAATCTCTATTTCTTGGTAATTTTTGTGGCAAAGCTTCACTGTGATAAGGCTTTTTTCCTTGTCTGTGTGGTGGGCAAAATGCTTTTAGTTTTTATCTTTCCTTAGTAGATTACTTTGATAATTTGTGACTGATATATTTTTAAGAAAGTGTGACTAATATTTAGTCATCATCTTCTCAAAAATTTAAAACTTAATGGGAAGATGGCTTTCAAAGAGTTTAAAGTTCATTTTGCAGTGTTGCTCAATCACAATTGTAACATAAGGAACTGTTCTTAAATGAGAACTGTGTACTAAAGCTTGAGAAAGATAAAATGTTGGAGTTAGATATCTCAATGTGTTTTGGTTTTTAATTGGTTTTATAAAATAGAACTGTGCGGTGACCAACAATTCCTGTAATATTAAAAAATGCAACATTTTAATATTTCAGTTCTTACTGAATAGCAGGCTCAACTTTTCTTTTTAGGTGGTTCCAAAAACAGGGGTAGTGCTGCAGTTGTATAATGCTCTCACGTTGCTGTGATTGTCAGGATATACAGAACCTAAGAGGTTTTTGAAATGTTTACTAGATTTAAGTGTTAAGGCAGTGACCAGGCAGGAGTCACTCTGTCCATCACACTTCTTCCACCAGAGACTTTTAACTTCTGGGACCAAAGCCCCTTTGCAGTTGGTGGCTCCAGTGAGTCAGCGGGTGCCCGGCTTGGCTCTCTAAACTCACCACACTCAGCCAGACGAGGTTTCCTTACCAGCTTGACCCTTGGTTTCCCATAGCTGAGGCTCGGATGTCTGGATCCTTACTTTGATTGTTCTGCAGTAACAAAATAGCAGCTTGAGCTGGTGCCTCTGAGGAGGTACCAAACAAAGGAACCCCTGGGTTTTTCTGCCCTTGCAGTCTAAGTGTGTGAAAGTCTGTGGTCTTCCTGCTGAGTCCTCTGCTCCAGACACCACTAGTCCCTGTGCCCTTGGCTAAGCAAAGGGTCATTGCTACTTAATGGTCTCTTGCCTCAGGCTCCTACTCCCCAGAGCTCAGTTCTGCAGCTCACACTCGATTTTTTGGTTGGAAACTCTACTGGATAGTTCTAGAACATGGAGTGCTTTCTTGGTATCGGAGACAGTAAGTGCTGTGGTTAAATTTCTGAAAAGCAATTTAAATAATTCCTGTCTTCACTTCACTAAACCTGTTCTTCTTCCAAAGAGCTGATGCAGTGAATAATGATCATCGTCAGGGATGCAAGCATCTGACACAAGCAGTCTGCACGGTAGGAAGTGAAATGTGTTGTAACTACTGAGTTGGTTTTTTTTATGTTCCATTTTATTCCATTCCTGGTTAATGAAAACTTCCGCTGGATTGGTAACCTGATCTTTGTTATAAAATAGGGAGAAAGCTTGTGCTGTTGAAAGAAACACTTGTTCCTATCCAGCAAAGTGTTCTTTTATGTAAAGTGGCCATAAAGCTCCCTCACTGCTTTCTAAAGTCTTGAAGATTTAGACACACAAGGCATCCTGAAAGCAGACTGGGTTGGTTTGAAGCATGTGATCTGGAATAGCCAAAGCTCCAGTTCCTCCTTAGCTGTCCCTGGCTGCTTGTGACTGATTGCATAACGTAAGCTGATCTCAGTTGAAAGACTAATCAATTTTGAAGGTGACATTTGGAAAATTCCATGATTTCTGTTACGCTTGTGGGAATCCATTTTGGAAGGGCTGAACAGAGAAAACAAAGGCTAGGTGTCACTTATAATGCCCAGGAAGATTACATGTTTAAGAAAAATGCATTTAAGATAATTTCCATATTTCTATAACTGCCCTATCCTAGTTTGGCATCACAAGTTCTGTTAAACTGCACTTATATATACATTTATATAGACGTGAATAAACTGGAAATGTGACTTGTTTTTCAGTATCTACAAATTCCTTAATATTGGCAATCTTGAACCGTTGCTGAGGTTTTGTCTGAATCAAGTGGCACAAATGAATACAAGCATAATATTTAGACATAAGAACCTCTCTATTACTATTAATAATGTAATATACATAATATGTAATACACATAATGTAATATTCATAATTTACATGATGTAAAGTGTTTTCCACACTTTGGAAAACTGTTCTGACCAAGGTTTTTATAAATTACAATTACTTGGATCAAAACTGAGGCAAAAACTTCTGAGTTAAGTGTAATGTTTTGCTTTGCTTTCACTTAATTTTTTTTTCTGACTGCTTCATTATACTAATTTTGTGCTTTCTTCACATTGCTCTAGGTAAAATCTACAGACAGTTGCTTCTTTTCTGTGAGATGTTTTGATGACACTGTTCATCGTTTCAAGATTCCTAAAAATAGCCTTCCTTCTCAAACAAGAGAGGTAATAATGACTCTACCAAAAGCATTAAAATACAGTAACTTCTGTAAAGAATAGTTTGCATACTACTTGCTAGATGCATTAGTAGCAGCATGTTTCGTATTTTGATCATCAGGACTTGGTAGCATTAAGTGCAGATATTAAATCTTTTAGCATGATTATAGATGAAACATCAAAAAAATTGACCCATTGTAATTATCTCTTCTTTAAAATAAATGCTATCTTGTTTTCCAGCTCTGTGCCTGTATTATGCCCTGTTATCTAACTTCCTGTTTGTCATTCACTTCCCCATATGGTAAATTCCTATTGCAACCTCCTTCTGATGCACTTTCATAGTTCATTATCCCAAACAAAAGAATGTTTAATGGTACATTCTACTCTTTACCACACTCCCAGATGACCTAATAAATTCTATTTTCTGAAAAAGTGTCTCTGAAACAAGAGACAAATAATTTTTAGGGCTCTTTGTCGTATATTCACTGTTGTACTCCTACAGGTGTACTAACTAGAGATGGAGTTAGGGTGGAGGCAACTGGAGTGCTGGAGTTCTGTGTCCGGTTTTGGGCTTCTCACAACAAGAGAGACACAAACATACTAAAGAGAACCTAACAAAGGGCCATTAAGGTGATTGAAGGGATCAGAGCATCACTTGCTAGGAAAAGCTGAGAGAGCTGGGACTGCTCAGTCTGGAGAAGGGGAGGCTCAGGGCAGCTTGTCTCTAGGTATGTAAATGCTTGAGGAGAGGCACAAAGAGGGACAGAGCCAGGCTCTTTTCAGTGGTGCCTGGTGACAGGACCAGAGCAATGGGCACAAACTGAAGCACAGGGATTTCTCTCTGGACATGAGAAAAAAGTGTGAGGATGACCATGCACCGGTACAGGGGGCCCAGAGCAGTTGTGGAATCTCCATCCTTGAGGGTTTTCAAAAGCCATCTGGATGTCCTGGCCAACCAGCCTTAGGTGGGCCTTCTTGAGCAGAGGGGTTGGACTAGATGACATTCAGAGGTCTCTGCCAGCCTCAGCCACTCTGTGATCCAATAAACAGGAAAAGAATCTACCTCTTAATTATGATAGTGCTTCAGGTTTTGTGCACAGAGTTTGTCATGCAGAAGAAGGCAGACTTTGTCACAGGGACCTTGCTGTCTGAAGAGAAAGCCAGAGATGCAAAATATATTCCCTACAGTCTTTTAATTAATAAGGGTTTTTTTAGGTGACCTTGGATAAACTGAGGGGTGGGTTACAAATGTGCTTAAGGGTTAATAAGTTAAGTCTCTGGTACTCTGCCCACAGAATATTTCATCTGCAATACATGTTACATTTTCTATCTATCTATTTCTTGCCTATTTAGATGTCCCATTTTACTAAGGACTGTCTTATTTATATGTAGAGAAAATTTGTTGTTCTGCTTACATGATACTTTGTTTTGGGGATGTCCTTTGAAATGTTCATTAACTCTGTTTTTTCCTTTGCAGAGTTGGCTGGAAGCAATAGAAGACCACTCTGCATACAGCACTCATTATTGCACACAGGAACAGCTAAGTAGTGATGATGAAGATGATGCAGTATCTGTTACAGACCTACAGGACACTCTGAAAGTATGTGTTGAATACTTACTTGGCTCATGTGTCTAGGCAGTTGCAGATTAGAATTGTTTTGTGTTGAAAAATATACCTTTGACTGAAAGTGATGATTCCTCCTGTGGATGCATAAACGCAGCTTGTGTTTGCATTGCTTGCTGTCACATGTTCCTGCTCAGACAGTGTGGCTAAAATGACATGTTTATCATAGCTACAGGGCTGTGATTTCACTTTTGCCAGCACTAATACAAGATAGAAAGCTACTTGAGAGTTTCAGCCAGGAGAGGGAGCCTTGTGTACTGTGCTTGTTATCCTCCACTCTTGGTGTCACCAAAGCTAACCCACATCGAGCTCTGCCTCTACAGAGCAGGCAATGAAGTGTTTCAGAAACAATCTTTTATCACCTCAATCACATCAGATGCATTGTAAAGTGACTGCTCATACCTGCAATGGAGATGAGTAGTCTTTGGTAATTCTAGCATTCAGCCTGTGATTCTTGCTTTTTGCTGTTCATGTACTGCTGAAACCTTCTATTTTAAGGGAAAGTTGATGCTGCAGTGCAAAAATCTTCATGTGGCTAAACTCCAAGCAGCTTGTACCATTCCTTTTAGCACAAGAACTTAAAGCAGCTCATGGCACAGCAGAGGTGGGAGGATAACTGGCACTGGCAGTCCCCAGCAACCTACAGAAGATGGTATTATTTAATAGATAACAGTGCACTTGGAGCCCAGAAGACAGCTGCACCCTGGGCCACATCAAAAGCAGAGTGGCCACCAGGGCAAGGGAGGCAATTACGTCCCCTTCTTCTGCCTCCATGAGACCCCACCTGGAATGCTGCATCCAGCTGTGGGTCCTCAGCACAAGAAAGATATGAACCTGTTGGAGCAGATCCAGAGGAGGGCACAAAGGTGATCACCAGGAATGAATGAAAACCTCTCCTTTGAAGACAGGCTGAGAGAGCTGGAGAAGCAAAGGCTGCAGGGAGACCTCACTGTGGCCTTCCAATTCTTAAAGGGAGCTTATAAAAAAGAGGGGAGTGACTTTAATTTACACAGGCCAACTGTGTAATAGTGATTACACACTAGCTGTAGTTGTGATAGGATACGTGGGAAGAGGACAGATTTTGGTTTGATACTGGGAAGTAATTCTTTACTCAGAGGGAGTAAAGAACAGCTTGCCCAGGGAAGTTGTGGGTGCCCCATTCCTGGGAGTGTTCAAGGCCAGGTTGGATGGTGCTCTGAGCAACCTGGGCTAGTGGAAGGTGTGGTTGGCCAGGTGTTGGAACTAGATGTTCTTTAAGGTCCCTTCCAAGCCAAACTATTCTATAGTTTTATGATAACTCCCTGTTTGAATGCAGACTTCAAATATGATCTTGGGGTTGGTTTCTGCAGGTCCCTATACTTGCCATTTATCGGTTAACCTATGAATATGCTTATTTTGTCCTTAAGTTTTTCAAAGAACAAGCACTTGCTCTTCCTGGATTTTTAAACTGCTCGATAAAGAATTGAAAGGGGAAAGAGCAAAAGTGGCACATATAACAAAGCTTTGGGGGCTAATTTGCTACGTTAAATTAAACAAAATCTGGTCAGTGATAAAATATTCATAAGTATGTTTGCTTGTGTGTCTTTAAAGGTAGTTTAAGTAATTTGTTTCAGTTTTAATATATCAGTCTCTGTGCTAGGAATCTTTGCTAAGATTTAATGCTGTCCAAATTTTAAAATTTCACTAAAAAAAGTAAACATACACTTTCCTTAGAACAAGGCTCTTCTAAACTAGCTATCCTTGTTGTCTTTCAGAAAGCTCAAGCATGCCAACAAAGACTCAGTAAAGAGGTTTCAGACTTCCTTGCAATGGTTAAATCTTTGGATGCTACAAAAGGTAAAGCTTATTCATTTAAAATGTAGGGATTTATTGCCGAGCAACTAATTTTTTCTTTTTAACAGGATGGTTTTATTTCCCTGAAATAAAATTTTCAGGAGCTTGAAAATAGAGGGCAATTTTCCCCGTGAAAAAAGATTCAAATAAAGTAGCGTTATGGTAATTGCTAACAATTAAGATTTCAGATTTGGAGAAACAACTAAGAAGTGTGCTGATTGAAAGAAATTTTATTAGCAGCTGTAAATGCAGTGAAACTGCTTCTAGCTATAGTCCTTATTGAGTAGTATCATAAAAATATAACACAGGGGTCTGCTTTCAAGGTTTAAAAAAACAATAAATCTGTAGTTGGTAGCTTATTGTAGTGCAGAAGTGTCTCTTCACTACAAAAGTACAAAGTGCAGTGAAATCACAAAACTATACAGAGAACTGGAGGCATGGTACGATGGGACATATTCCACAGATTTTGCCATGACTTTTATGCCAGATTTGAACTTCCCAGGTTTCATTTCAAGTTATAATTCTTAACATGTACCTGGATATTTGCAGCATAACTGCTAAAATATAACACAGGCATCAAGATGCTAGAGATTTGCACTTGTTTTATTAAATGCCTTAAACATGTACAGAAGTTTTTCATGTATTAAACACACAAAGGAGTTCTGTACAAACATCTAACAGTTGGTCCTTTGGGACAGTCCTATTTATATATTGTGGCTAAAATTATGAAGCTCAAATTAGAGAATAAATTGTCTATACAGATCACTAGTCTTTAGTAGAATACCAGTTTTGAGAAGAAGACAAGTTCTTCTTTAGTCCCTGTGCCTTTCCAAAAGTAGGGTAAAATACAGCTTTTTCTCCACATGCTACTGGGATAAGTTACTCTGTGATGTTACCCTGTCTTTTTCATAAACCAAATTTTTTCCAAATTTTTATTTCACAAGGCAAAGGCTTTTTATAATGTAATTTTAACATTTTATAATGTACATGAGTGTCTTACTGTGAAGCTTTTGTATTTTTTTTTCACCAAGCAACTAATTTTTCTTTTTAACAGGATGCTTTTATTTCCCTGAAATCAAGTACAAAGATGTTTGTATTTTACTATTATAGAAAAACTGAATTTTTCACAAAAAAACCCAGTTTCAAAATTTGTATAAGGTGGATAAATTCCCTTTGATAGCTATAGGGACAGTTTCCCTGACTCCATAGTGCTGACCTGAAGAGCAAATTAGGTTCTTTTTTAAAGAAGAAAAACATTTTTAAACAGGAAATGCACAACTTTAAACAACCAATACCCATAGTAAAGCACAAGCAGATACTATCTCTTTCCTAGAAGCTGCTAGTCTTGGCCAACAGCAGTAATAAATTCCTGCTTTCCTTCCAATGAATGTTTGTAACTTGCTAGGTCAGTGAACCCCTCTCTGAGTTCATGTGTAACATCTGTAGGTCGCAAGAGAGACAACTGCTCTAGTTCTCCTGTTGTTGTGGCATTTTTAAGTATTTGAATCCACTCACTACAGAAGAATATAAAATTTTTAAGTTAGAAACCCTTTTGTGTTGAGCTTTCCCTAAAAACATTTGAGTAATATAAAAATGGCTGTGTTGGCAACTGATATTTAAAATTCCCTCCCTCTTTTCAACATGCTATTCTGAGTCCATTTATCTTTGGGACTTATGCATCTTGTATATTACAAATAAAGATGTCTCCTCCACTCAGTGTGCTGCCCCTCTTTCTAGAGGGACTAGCTGTTCTTAGTAGCTGCTGTAAGGGTCAATTTGAGTCAGTGGTGAGCTCAGGTATTAGAGACCACAATTAGTTTGTATCCACAAATGTAATGTATCTTGTCCTGCATAAGCAGGGTAAGTTAAAAAATAAATTCAGGTTCTGTCACTGAGGGACCTCTTAGCACCTGTGTTACTAAATGGTGTCAACTGATCCTGGAGTCTGCAGGCACTAAATGTTGCAATTATTTTAATTGCAACAACTATGCTTCCTGAGAAAATGGCTTACTTGATTTCAGAGGAATTGCTGCACATCACAAAACTTCACAGATTGACTCAAATAATTTCTACCAGTTGATTGAGTTGTCATCATTTCCTGCTGTTTCTAGACATGCAGTCCCTTCTGTAAATGGTAATAGAAGTCAGGATGTGAGTTGACAAGCTGTGCTACTTACAAATAAGATGAATCCATGAAAATAAGATCTTCCCCTTTAATTGTTCAGTATGTTTGTAGTTGCAACTCCATCTATTTTTTTCAAACCTAAATTTACAGCTGCACTGAGCACTGTGGTAAGCTCTGTCTTCTCTATAATACATGGCAGAAGGCAAAAAATATCTAGATTTTAGACTTTCATTTGCATTAAACCAGTGCAGAATCCTTTTTATTTAAGTTCTACCACCTGAAGCTTTAAAATCTAGAAGGTGGTTAAAAGAAGATCATTGCTAGTCCCTTTGCCAGTGTCCTGCTGCCATGGCTTACTGCCTCTGCTTTCTAAACCATGCTGAAAGAGAAACTCGATCTATTCATGTGCCTCTTAGACCAGTACTAGGGAAAGGATGCAAAAAAAAATCCTCCTACAGATCTTGCAATGCACCAGCCTTCCTGTAGCATGTGAATGTTATATCTGTATTACTTAGAGGAAAAAATTATTAGAAGAATGCTCTAGTTTACAATGTCCTTCTAACATTACCAATATTTTTGTGCTCTCAGGAATATCTTCTCCCCTCCTGCAGAAAGTGGATGTGGTCTCTGAAGTATCCCAGGAAACATGTGAGGCTCTGGCTGAGTGCCTCAACCTATTCACAAAGCAAGAAGGGGTATGTATTGTGCTGCATGCATCTATGAAGGGTTGAACAGCTTAGCATATTTGGCTAGTTCCCTGCTTACCTGATACAGAAATAAATACACAAACCCGTACGACTTCATGTTCAGCTGACCTTTTGCATACTGAGTGGGATGAAAATTCATTCTTCTAGAGAAAGAGTAGGTATATGCCTTGGCAAAAGGATGTCTTAGTATTTGGGTGTTCAGAAGAGACATTTTGGTTACAAGCAACTGCTTGCAATGTTTGAACTGAATGCTTGAATTCAATAAAGCTGTTGCTTTGCTGATTTGAAGGTCAAAATATTGAGAAAATTTGGATTTTTTAAATTTTTTTTATTTTTACTAGCTAAGTGAAGTGTTGAACAGTATTGCTTCTGAATTTGCTTTTCAGACCATGTGCTTAGTGGGTGTGCAAATACTATTTGTTGAACTTCTGGCTTTCCCAGTAACAAATATCTTGTTTAGCGTTAAACATAATGCAAACACTTCAATTTGGGAATATATGTCAAGTTCACTAGCTCCTACAGTAGGACAGCTGGTATTTTTCTTCCTTCTTGAAAGATGCCCTAGTACCATGGAATAAACTTGTCTTCCTGTACTGTGGTAGCTATAATCCCTGGGTTAGGGTCTTATTCTACTGACATCAGTTCCTTCTACTGCCATCAGTAAACTGTGTTTCAAAATGAGGTTTGTGTTGGTGCTGTTAGTCTTCCAGTTATTTAACAGGAGCTACAAACACTGGCTCCATTGTCTAGGTTTGGTTTTTTTTCATTCCTTTCCAAGTCCTTTGTCTCCAGTCACGAGTCTTTTAGACTTACTTAAGTTCTAGCAGAGTGGAACAAGCCTTGCTTTTTATTTTACATTGGGTTTTTTCCTTAAGAAAGTCTGATATTAAAGTTGCCAGCTTCATTTGCGGATGAGGGGGAAATTGTTACAACAGTGGGTGTATGGTGTTATTTAGTATTCCTTAATTGTGTTGGCATCTTGTTTCAAGCCAGACTAAAATAGCTTTCCAGAGTGGAGTATGGCAAAACATATGGTGAAATTGTAATTTCACCTTACTTGAACTTGAATAGTCTCAGTAGGTGTAATAGAGGCCTTATTTTAATCTGGAAGCACATAGATTTGGGCACAGAGGGATAGGCTGAGGTGTGAACTTGATTTTCCACCATAGCTAGTGAAATCAGTCGGTCATGACAGCGAGATGTGATCCTGGAGAGTTTCTCATCTTGGTATTTTTAAACTTCAAACTACTGAGTTCAGGAATATAGTGCAGGCTTTTAAAGATGCAATAATATCTTCCTAAAACTTACAGCTTTCCAAGAAGCTACATTCATTGATCATTACTGTTCTTAAACCCACAGCATTTGGATTTGTTGTCCTTTATAAGTCAGGGCTATTCTCTGCTGTTCAGTGTTGATTTCTAGACTGTCGTTTTGTTGGCATTTGAAAAGCAATATACAGAACCGTGCAACCGTGTTGTGCATGTCCCATGAAATCTGGTTATCTCTAGAATGAACGTTTTATCTTGCCTCTTTAAGGAGAATTCTTTTTCCCTCTAATTTAAATTGTCTGCATACCAGAAGCTACTGCTTTACTAATGAGGAGAGGCTCCTCACTTCAGTAAGGATAACCACTTTGAAATGATTGTCCTTACTGAAGTGAACGCACTTTCGTCTCTCTAGAGAAAACTTTATTTAGTGTTACTGATCACTGTGCTTTGGCAATTGTAGCATAGTCGCGCAGTCTGCGGATGAAACTGCTAACGCGGCGCTAAACTAGGCAGCTTCAGCCGTCTTCCACTCGCGCTGGAGATGGTGCATGACCGTGGTCCCCGGTCGCTCCGTCTGTCCGCTGCCTCTCCTTGCCGCCGGTGCCGCGGCGCGGGGCTCGGCGTGCCGGGGGCGCTCCGGGCGGCCGCGGGCAGCGCGGCCCGGCGCCGGGAAAG
>VYXF01013031.1:776382-803627 GCA_013397295.1 Polioptila caerulea
GGCGGCCGCGGAGCCCGCGGCGTGTGCTGCAAGGTGAAGGGGCCGCCCGCGGCGTGTGCCCGCCCCGAGGTGCTGCAGCCGGGGCGGCTTCCCTCGGAACGGGGCTGCCCGAAATCGTCCCGCGGTACGTAGCGTTCGTGATGGGCTCGGGGCCGCTGGTCGTGCCTCTGCTTCCTTCTTGACATTGGGATGAACCCTGCAGTGTCAAGCGGATGCGAGCACGGATACTTTTGCCAAATAGTTAAAACATGTGAGGGCAAAAGCGAATGTAACTTGGTTGCTTTAATCTGAGTATTTACTGGGGCGTTAGTGTCGGAGCCAGCCAGCACAACTTGAAACGTGTTCTGCAGTGACTTTGGCACAAGGTTAGTGTTTCAAAGCAGGGTTTGCCTCGGACTATTTCTAGGAGATACCAGAACCTACATTCCTAAACCAGTTTGAGTCTAGTAGTTTTTGTGTCCTGAGTTATTTTATGTAGTTGTAGGAGGAGTTGAGCTTTAGGTTCTTTTCATGCTATTCTTTCTGCTAGATTTTCTGAATGAGTTTAAAATTCATCTCTAGTACTTGAACTACCTGTACTGAAGAAGTGTGAAATTGATAGAAAAAAATTATTTCTTTATATAAAGAAATTAGCTCTTTCCTTTTTTTACCTTGCTTCTTTCACTGATCAGTGCCTAGGTAAAGTGTGTAGATGAGTATCATGACTCTTAAGTTTCACTTTTACCATCAAGGGTTATATGTAACGGTAAATCAAGAGCTCCTATTGCATGAGTGCAGAAGGGATAAGAGTTGTAAGGTGGTTTCATTTGTAGTCTGTTTGTGGCTTTGATCTTCAGCCTTTGCAGATGTCATTCTTTCTTGTTTGTTTTTGTCTTAAAAAGGGGACTTGTTTACAAGCTGTTGAAAAGTCTTAGTTGATGAGATAAGGAATTCAGGAAGGGTTTCTTCACTTTTTGCATTAAATGAGTTGTATATTTCAGCTATGAAGAATTTGTCATAACAAATTAAGCTTGTCACTTCTACAGAAACTTCTTAATATCAAAATTCTGTGGGTCATAGTCCTTGAACTTAGTTATCTTTACTGTGGCGTAATGTGCTATCTCTTGTATTTACATCCTGTAGATAAAAAATGTGCACACAGTTTAACTGGTAAATACCAATCTCTGGAAGTTCAGTGCACTGCCTTAATTTATTTCAGATTTCTTGGAAACATAAGTGAGTGTCTGAAGGTTAGATGTCTGTGTGTGTTCTTATGAGTGAATGTTTGCATGCTCTTTGGCATACAAAAAGGGGTCTTTAAGATATTTCTGATTTGTCTTCTGGGAGACAGGTAGGGGCACAGCTGTTATCACTTAAATCTGCTTCCTACCTTACTGTATTGTGAATGAAGAAGGTGCCTGTAGGTTATGTCCAGATGACTCCCTAATGAGAAATTTTATTATCTGTTTCTTCGTGGGGCTGCAGGTGAGGAGAGCAGTGATGAGAATCTGCAGTCAAGGGAGAAATGCTGATAAAGGCACCCTGTGCAAATCTGCTAGAGATGTCCTGGCATCCATCAGCAGTCCTTTTTTTCCACCTGGCAGTATCATCAGCTACATTAACCTCTATAAGGTCTTGGGAGCTTCTGGTGTGTGGGAGAGAGAGATGAAGAGGGGTGAGGGACTCGAAATCAGAGAAGTTAAGAAAGAGGTTAATGATAAGATTTCTGAGTTAGGTCTAGTAAGGGGATCATGTATTGGCTGGCTACTGAACTAGACCTACAATAATAGTAGTCCATAGTCCCTCAGGTGATAAAACCAGTGCCTTTGTTTTTCTGATAATTTCTCCTTGTGCTTAGAAACAAGTGACAGCCCTATTTTTTAATTTTTATTTCTTTCTATGACTGGAGCTCAGAGGAATTAATGTTGTCCATTCTGTTCAGCTCTTGCTGAAAGTAGTGGAGGTTGAGGGAAAACCTCAGTGTGTCAAGGCCTGTAGGCAGTGCCCTTTACAACTGGAATGCTTTTCAGGTTGTGTGACTGTGGAAAGGAGGAGAACAGTTTTCAGATGGTTGATGATGGGACTGAACACAGCAAGAGCCCTTTGATGTTGGGAGAATCGAGGTGTACCTACATCATGAAAACCTTTATTGGCTCCTGGCACTAACTGCCTTGATCCTGTTTCTTCTGTTCTCCACCAAATGAGTGGAAATGAACTAGAAATACCTAGTGCAGCTTGAATCTTGTTTGAAAGTAACAAGTTCATTGGAAGGTTCTCCATGCTCAGATGGGCTCCCTAGTAAAGACTGGCATTTTTCCCTTATGCAGAGGAGCACAGGATACGAAATGTTGTGGAATGTTATACAGGCAAGCTGTATAAGAGAACAAAGCTGCTGACAGGAAAGTAATTAGTTTTTTTTTTTTCCTCCTTCTAGAATGTTGACGGTTGTACTCATGCCTTGATGATTCTTGCTGTAGTAATTTTTGGGATCTGTACATGCACATGCCTTTCATCTGTGCTAAAGCTCTGTAGTGAAGATATTAAGGTTGGAGTAACTTAATAGTGAGATGTTTGTGGATGGCATAATGTTCTTCCTCTGAAAGCATTTTTTTTCTACTGGGTACTGCAGCCTTGCAGGTATAAAGCTAACTAAGATCTGTGAAGATAATGTCCTTACCAGCAGAGGAAGGAGTTTACTGAGTCCAAAGTATCTCAGAGGTAGGGAGTTAAAGAACATAACTTCTTTTTTTCTGAGATTTCCCTAGAGCAGTCAAGATTCAGTAGGTCATCAGGGTGGGAAGTGAAGCTAAGCAGCAGCCCAGACAGAAGCTTTTTAAAATAAGAAATACTGCATGTCCATTCAGGGGAAAGATAAGTAAATATTACTGCTGTTCTTTTATGAAAGGGTATTATGTGTGTTGACAGAGTGCTTTTTTTTTTAAGCACTTGATAGGTTTTGAAGCAGTTGATAAGGTCCTTGGTGAAGTGCTGTATTGGAAAGGCTTCTGGGTGAAAGATGGTTCTGGCTCATAGAACAACTCTCAGATGTTACTGCAGGGTAAAAGGCAAGTGCTTCAGTCTTTCTAGTACAACAGGGTCCCAACTCTGGAGGGTTTTTTGGTGATTTTGGGGTGTTTTTTGTTATTTATTTGTTTTCTTCAAGGTTGCTGATACAACATATCACCAGCTACAAGGCAAGAGGTTGACTTTGAGGTGTTCCAAGTGACATACTGACTTCTAGCAGCAGGGAAACTCTGACTGACCTGTGGCTCAAAGAGCCTGCATGGAAGCTGGTCAGACAGCTTGTCTGAAGGCTTTCCCTGCTCCTCACTGTGTAGCCCAACTGGAAGCCCACTGCCAACCTGTTCTTGCACTTTTCCGCATTGGGTTGATGCTTATTCAGTGCGTGGCCTATAGATACGTTTTCTGTTGGCGATTGTTGTTAGGCAGCCTTGTGTAACCTAACTTAGTATCCATTCATGGGCCTCTGGGGAAACACAGTGTGCAAACATACTGGTTTGAAATGAGACTCCTCCTTAATGTGCTTCTGCAGCTCCTGCTCTGACGTTTACTTCTAAGGTCTTGTCTACCACTTGTTTGAGTACTTAATTTTTAATGTTGAGGAAAAAAGTCTTAGCTGAGGCTGCAGGGGGAAAAAACAAGCAGCAATCAAGTTCAATGGAATAGTTCTTGATAGAGTAAGCTTCTCAAATATGAATTAGGAATTCTGTTTTCTGTGAATGTATTTACAGAATTAGGCTCTTGTCTCCAAGCTGATGGAGACTAGCAGAAAAAGAAATGTATAAGACAGATATTTTCTCTAAGTATTTTCACTACTTGGTGCTGTGAGAATATTGTTTGTTTTCCTTGCATGCTTGGGAAAAAAATTGGAGTGAGAAGGGTGCACACTTTTATTCTTCTGATGTCACTGTTATGTCATCATGGCATGTAAAACTGATCAGCTTGTTTTCCATGTTCTGGCTTAATTTTTACCTGATGTGTTTTGGAAGAATGGTTGAACAGCTGAGTCCTAAAGCTCGTTTGCTCCCAGCCAGCCAGTGTATTGTCAGCAGAGGACTAATAACGTTTCAGGAAAAAAAATGAAGCAACAAAAACCAGGATGTAAGGCTCAACCTCTATACTTAGCACCATACCTGTTAACTTTGTTTGCTGGGATTTTGCATGCAGGTGTGTGAGATAATTAACTGCAGTCACAGTCTGGCTGAGAGGTCTGGTTTTGTCTCAGCTGCATAAAACATCAGAACACCAAAATGTATAACTGTGCTCACATACATTTACTAATTCTCTGAATGTATTGTTTTTCTTGACCTCTCTTTCTTAAAACATAATTTATGAAAAATTAATATATAGGAAAATAAGGCCTCTTGTTCTCTCATAAAATAGCTTTTATCAAACTTATATAGTAATACTTGTAAAAATTAATTTCTATGCATATAAAAAATAAATTTCATGTAGCCTATCCAGTACTGGGTATTAACACGTGGTTTTGGAAGAGACAGAATATTTAACTCTTTATTATGCATGTATTTTGTGTGAAGCTGTTTTAAAGACAGTGTTTCTGGGCAGTGTAAGTAACTTAAGGTTTTGTGTCACTTAACAGCTGTTCAAGCATCTTAAATTTGTCATGTGGTGGGATTTTAGTATATTTTAGTTTTATTGTTTTTCTAAACATCAGCAGTACCAGGTCTCTTGCCTTACGGGCTACTAAGCTGTCCATGTGTAGCCTTTCCTTGAATAAAGGAAATTGACTGAGTCTAAACTTACTTTTCTGCTGTTCTTTCTGGTTTTTTTAGTTGGCTTATTTTAGTCAATTCTGGTTCCATGAAATACTGAGGTCTTCTAGCTATGAAGAAAAAAATGGATTATTTTAGTTTAGACAGTATTAGTGCTTATTGGAGGGTGTGTTGTCCATTGTGGTTTTTGGCTTAACCTAAACTTCACCATGTCACAGTCGTGGTATTTCAACTAGAACTGCTTTTTGAACTTTTTTTTTTATTTTATTCTGACTTTTTAGAGCTGATACCATTTTTATAATCAAGGTAAGCAGTTGTGGAATTTGACCTGTTGTCTGTTCTTTTAATCTTATGACCGAATGTGTACTTGCTGACCTCCCTCCCCCACCCCCCCAGAAGGCCAGTGACTTTAAAAGCTTCATTTGTGTTAATATTAGTATGCAGATGTGTGTTATCTCTGCTTGCTGTGCTGTCCAGTGATGAAATGCCTTAGTATAATGCTAGCTGCTGAGTCACTGGTGATATCACTAGAATTGGTAAATGGACTGTATTCAGAAAGTATTTACACCCTGAAAGTAAATCACTGGTGTTGTAGTTTTCCTTGAAGGTACATGCCATGCCTGTTCATGAAGGAATGGTAGTAAACTCTTTCTTTATATTGCTTGTATTGTTCTTGATGTCACTCTCCTTGAAATGCAGCAATAATAGACTTTAATAATGCATGCTTTCAGTGTTATGTACAAATGGGAAATACAGGCCTATGCTGTCCAGGTTGGTTGATTAGCACACACCAAACAAATTATGCTCCATTTATAGTGAACTGAATGTTGCTGCAAATAAATGGTAAGGTAGAGCCCCTCTTACAGAGTGTATCCATTTGTTGTGAACATCCTGTTGAGTCCAGTATAAAGAGGATGCCCGGCTTTCTAAGCATAGCTCTCATCTGAACATCTTGTCTTTGGGAGTAACACCCATGATGTGATGTGCTTGCTTTGCTTGCATAGCTTCATGTTAAGCTATTTGTAGGGTAGATGTGGATTCTGTTTTTGAATAGGAATGTTTTCCCTCCTCTCATGCTTGTCAGGGCTACATTATTAATGTTAAAATGTGGACATCAATGCAATAACTCTTGGATCCATGGGTATGCTAGGAGACTTTGAGAATGGCTTTTAGAGCATGCCTATTTGAAGGGGGTCTGCAGTATACCTTCATAATATAGGGGTACTTTTTAACATAGAAGTAGATTGCAAACTTCTTCATCTGCTTCAGGGAGTTTTGTGTTGCCACAGCTACACTGCTTCCACAACAAAATCTTGTTCAAATATGTTTGACCTTTAAATAGGAATACAGCTTCTTGTTAATCTTGAAATATAATAGTGTTGCTATTGCACGTCCCTTTTTTTAAAGTCAATAACTATGGTGGGAGAAAGGGTAGAAAGAAAAAACTACTCTCATCTTGTCTGGAAATATTCAGTGTAATTGGTCAGAGTATCAGTTTCCAGGACTTATGCAGGGCTACAGTAGCAGAAAAGCATCTGCAGGAACTTGTTGGGTTTGACCTCATAGACATAAACTAATGGGACACCCATGAACAAGGCTTTTATTATTGTAGTGAGGAAAAATCTTGAATTGTTGAGATAATAGTATACTTCCTCTAGATAATGTGGTAATCCATGTATGTCAATCGATTATACCTTTCTGGAAATGCCAAAATTATTAATTGTGAATGTATCCTGTGCTCTGCATCCAAATTGAACTGTGTGCTTTTCCAGTGAAACACCTTGCTGCAAGGTCAGACAAATCAAATTGAGGTTAAACTGAGCAGGCTGAGCCTTTCAGACAGCTGGAAACCTTAGCAGGCATCTGTGCCTGCTGATAGCAGAAATCTAGTTTTGTCTGACCTGTATCTCCTCCACTTCTGAAGTGACATTTTGGGCTAAGGCCTAGACCCTGATTTCACTCAAGAACAAAATGGAAATGATTGAGGTTGGAAGGGACCTCTGGAGGTCCTCTGGTCTACTCCCTCCGATCTGTCAAGGCCACCTGGAGCTGGTTGCTCAGGAACATGTCCAGATGAGTATGTCCAAGGATAAAGGCTCTATAACCTCTCTGGGCAGCCTGTGTCAGTGCTCTGTCACTGCTGCAGTGAAAAAATGTTTCTTGACAATCAGAGGAGATTTCCTGCCTTTCAGCTTGTGCCCATTCCTTCCTGTCCTGCCACTGGGCACTACTGAGAAGAGCCAGGCTCCAGTTGCCTTTGCATCCTCCCTTCAGGTATTTATATAGATGAGATTTGCCGTGAGCCCTCTCTTCTCTAGTTTGAATCATCCTTAGACATACAAATACTTAAGGGGCAGTCCAGTACAGTGGTGTTAGAAAATTTCAAGGAACCATGTGTCGAAGATCAGCTGATAATATATGGTCAGTGCTGTTCTACTGTTGTCTTTGTTCACACATGCAATTCATTGAATCTAAAAAATGATGTGTCATTCTAGACTGTCAGATTCTGTTTCAGCTTGGGGTGGGGAGAACTTAGAACTTCCATCAAATCTATAAGTTCTCTTCTAGCAGCCAGTGAGTTTTATTGGAGAAGTTTGTAAAAGAGCTTCTTACAAGTTTAATCTGAGATAGCTTCTTCCTCTGAACTGTTGATGCTACTGAATTGCATATAGGGGGGTAGTAAATAGAAGACTTAACAGTAAATAGCTTTGCTGCAGTGTTCTTGACAAAATTTTTAAAAACCCAGATAAACACAACAATGGAAAGTCCCTATCACATAAGGACAAAAGTATTTGAGATCATTCATAAGGAGAAAATATCTAAATGAGAACATTTGGATTATCTAGTTCTGCACTGAATTTCCATACTCCAGAGCATGTTTATCTGTCTGCTCTAACTGCTGGATAAATGTCTGTGTGACATACTCAGGAATTTCAGGAAATGTCTTATAAGCCTACCCAGGGCCTGGCTGAAATCTGCTGGCTGTTGCCTGCATAGGAGTAAGGACAAGAACAGTGTCTCAGAGGAAAATTATCCCTAAGAAGAGGCAATCTTCTTAATGCTCCAAGTCCTTCTAAAATAGAAGTGGGATTTTTGCATCTGTATTGCTCTTTGAAGTCTGATTCTTTAATATTGGAAATGTGGGAAGGACTTGTTCTGGGCTATAGCAGAAACAGTAAAGAATGCTTTCCAAGGTGGATTTTATTTGGAGATAAGAACCCCAGCATTGCATTGTAAAACTCACTGTTGATTTCTGGCCTGTGTAACATTTTTCACTTCAATTTGGTTAGTGTCCAAAATGAAATAAAAACTAGCAAGCATGACATCTGAGTTTTTCAGTAGTGCAGAACAACTGTACAAGCATGCATGTTTGTTTTGGAATTTCTTTTTAAAAAACTTGTCAGTTAGACTTCATGAATAATGAATAATTAACAAGATTTCCAATGCAGAGCTTGTAGAACAGACAGCCAGCTTCAGAAGTGTTAATTTTTTTTAATAGGAAGCTGTTTTCACTCTGAGTCAACAACTGAGTCCAGGAGCACTAGTAAGCCAGTAAGAGCCAACAAAAACATGGCAAAAACATGACATTTGCTTCAAAAGAGAAAACACTGCATGCATTTGCCATAATCCAGTTGGGAAGAACTGTGAGGGACAGATTACAAAGGGGTTGATCAAAGCAATCAGTGGTGTATACAGAAGAATACTTAAGGGAAGTAGTTAGATCAAAACTGCCTTAAGATCTATTTTCAAAACAGTCCTTAAGAATAAAAAGATGTTTCCTGTATGCATTCTTAAGAACCCTTACTTGTTGAAATCTGGTCTCTCTGTGAGACTAGCAAACGCCAAAGATGTCCAGTCCCTCAAAGGGAGAAGACAAAAAATTGTCCCTACCAGGTCTGAAAGCATGCAGCAGTATGCTGTTCTGGTTCTGTGGGCATCACTATAATAGACCAGCTTCAATGAGGCCTTTAGTTTGAGGAAAGTTACTTGTGGCATATGCCTCTGGGAACATAAATACTTAATCTCACTGGGGCAGCGAAATATCCTTGAGGTGTGGTTTTTCTCTGATAATCTTGTAGCTCTGCAACTCAAAACATGCTTCCCAAATGTGTGCATCACTGGGGATGTCATTGAATCCCAGCTTGTTTTGGTATTAGTACTGGCAAGAGTGAATAGCAACCATATTTAATTTCAGCTTTACTCAGAATAGAAACAATACTTCACAGAAAATTACAAAATCAGAAGGCTTTTTCTTTTAAGTCCTAATATTTGACTAATCAGTATTATAGTACTGGAACACAAGTAGGGACAGAATGGGCTCTGGAGACTGGCAACTTCTGCAGCTCTCAAGCCTAAGGAGACCTCATGACATTTATCAGGTTACAGTTAAATTGTTTAAGTAAAATGTGAAAAACAAATACATTTGAGAGGAAGACCTGGAATTGCCATTGAGTCTCACTTTAGAAATGAACCAGAAAGCTTTTTTAAGTCTTGACTGTGCAGAAACACTTTGAAGAAAGCAGTTTCTCTGATAGAAAAGCTTAAATCCAAGATTTTAAGCCAAAACCAGCCTTCTGATCTGCAATCAGCAATTAGTTTTGCAGTTTGCTCATGTGCTCTTAGACAGGTTCCTGGCTGGGAACTGTGACATTCTCCACTGGTTAAAATTGCAGTGCTTCAGCAGCCGCTGAATAAACAGACTTTGACATAGCCAAATGTGGAAACAGGAGAGGTGAAGGAAGGCAGCAAGGTCCTTGTTGAGGAGGAAGTGTTAGTGTCTTAGGAGGGAAAAGTGGGAGGCAAACAGTCCTTGTCCCTAGCATGTGGCTACTTCAGAAACTGTTATTCCCAGCAGTCTTGAATGATGAATTTTTATATTAGACATGTACACTGGGAGAAGAGTGCTGCGTGCTCTCAGCATCTCCAGCTCTTCTCTTGGAAAACAGTTCTCTTACAGCCTAAATGTCTGCCTGAGTTGACATGATCCTGCCAAATTAAGAGCTCCTCCTGTGTGGATGATAGCTTGGCTCTTGCTTCTACTAGTGATTCTGCTGTAATTTCCTAAGTTTTATGATCATACCTGATCCTTGCCTTCATTAGCAAAATTTAATTACATTAATAAATCAAATACAGGGAAATACTACAACTTTGTGCTCAGAATAATGAAATGTAGCCATTCCAAATCAGCCCTGCTAAACTCGTCCTCTTGAACTTTGATGTGAATGTTCGTCGTTGGCTAACAATGAACTCTTGTGTTCATCTGGGGAATGACTGAGGCAGTCGTATGACTTGTTCTATGAAGTCTTTGCTTTCTTCTATAGACTTTGGGTTGGGATGTATGAGAACAGATTACCAGGACTTTAAGTTGGTATGTATGGGGTTTGGGTTGTGTGTTTGTGGGTCTTTCAGCCTTTGTGCAAAAAGAAACTGTTTTGGTGATATTTTCTGTATATGAGTCTGAAAGCAAGCCAGCTGTTATATTTGCCTTCCAAGTGTGTTTTCTGTTTTGAATATGACGATCTCAGTAAGATGTGGTACTCTGATGCTGTAGAGTCAGCTGGCTGCACTTTGGAGATGAAGACTGATGCTGTCTTGTGATACAGTAAATAACCCTTTGTCTATCAACTGTGAGCTCAGCTTACCTCCTTGATTAAGTGATCACATCTTGTTTTGCTTCTCAGTAGTTGCAGTAGCAGTAGTTCAAGTCACTTTTGCTTTCTAACTATGCTGGGTTTAGATCTGATAGATCTCTGAAGCTGGGTAACTGACAGGCTTATGGCACAGAGAGAGGGAAAACCCTCAAGAGCAAGAAGCAATGGCTGAAGTAAAGCGTGACCTATTTTGGATCAGTCTTCTGTTCCCTGGGATGAGCCAAGGCTGTGATGAAGTTTACAGGAGCTGGTTTACTCCAGCAAATGAAGAGTTAGGATGCAAGACTTTAACATATGTTTACATAGCAGACATTTGTCACAAGTCCCTTGTGCTTGATGGTGCTGGGGAGTAGTGAGTCGGCAAGAGGTTCTTTGTAGAAGCGCCTGTGTATAAACAGATCAGAACTCTGAAAGTTTTGTGTAAAATATTTACATGCTTTAGGAATCTGGGGATGTGTTAATGAAATTGATTGTATCTGTTTGGGAACACTTCATTGTTGCTTTAATGTGAGCTGTCACACTTGCAGTTTTCAGATGTGCCACAGGAGTATATGTAAATCACTCATTCCTTTATCTAGTGCCTCAAATACCTGAGGCATACTTGCAAAGAAACATTCTGAAACTAGAACTGTTCCTGCTTTTTGGGGGTGGAAGGTTAAGAGAAAAGCAGGATTATGCATATTCAAATCATATACTTATGTGTGCTTAGTGGGTGTTAAGTCCCATGAGTAGAGGTAAAAAATCAATCCTTTTCTAAAATTTGTTTTCTTTCTAGGAACCATCCTGTATTGAAGTTCAAGTATGGTTAAAACTATGAGAACTTTTGGAGTGAGTTCTCTTTGAGAGCAACTGGTTTCAGTTTCCACTTCAGTAGCAGCTTAAGCAGCAATTTGGTACTATTCCAGGTAGCAAGCAGAAAGCCTTAACAGCACTTTTCATAGAAGTCTATCCTGTAGAACTAGTGCTGCAGTAGCATGCTTTGAAGTTAGATAGCAAAATATATAGAACTGTTCCATTTCTAAATACACCTCGAGGAAAATACCCAGTCTTCAAATTTCTTCCTTTGTTCAAGACACAGAGGCAGGCCTGGCTCTTTATAAAACTTTTTCGTTCTCATTCTACATTAACAGATCTACTCAGCACTAGTTCAAACTGGACATCACAAAGGACTGGCTTATGCAAGAAGGCACTAGCAATAGGGACTGTATTGTCCTAACAGCAAAATTGCACTGTATGAGCTTGTTAGAATAGACAAACTGCATACATATCAAACTCTGCATCAAGGTTGTGGTTTCCACTCTTTGCCTCAGATTTTTTGGTGGGGGTTTTTATTTGGTGTGAAAATCCCAGAAGAAGGTACAGAGCTCTCACTTTGGATTCCCAGTGCTTTCTGTGACAGGTTTTCTGTAGTGTAATGTGTTACAATGCAGTGCTTTGTAAGTTCTGTCTTTCAGGATAGTATGTCCTGTTGGGGTAGCTGACCCTGGAAACTGTCAGCTTCATATGAATAGGTGTAGTGTAAAACAAATGGCAGGTTTGCTTTGCTTTATTACAGAAAGCATCAGGAGATGTTCACATAAAAATGCCAGTTCTACTGTAGCAGTGTTTTCCTATCTCCTTGGTTATGTATTTATTTCCAGCCAGGTGTTAGACTAGCCCCTACCCTCTTACTGAAAACTTGCACCTCATTTGTGTGCTTTGTGGCAAATGTCCCGTAAGAAAATGACATTTTTTGGGAGGATGGAATTTCTGTGGCAGTTGGACAGAGCCATTCGTTTTGAAAACCAAGCCCTGCCTTGCGAGTGGTCAGAGCTGTTGGTGGGGCGGTGTCCCGGGCAGCTCTCCCGTGCTCAGCCCACTGCGGAGCAGGGCCGGAACGCGGTGTTCTGACATTCTCGCAGAGTCTGCCTTCAGATCCTCTCGTGGTTTCTCTGTCAAAGAGGAGGTACTTCCTTTCAGCACAGCTCTGAAGTCTGTGTGTTTTGGGCAGTTATTCTTAACACTGAAGTTGAGTGCTTGAAAATAAAATGCAGCTAAAGCACACTGTGGTGTTGTGAAGCCTGTCTTTTCTCTCTCAGTCCAGGAGAAGTAGGATCTGAGGTATGCTGTGTTTTAATTTATTATTCTAATGTTGAAAGCATGTGGCACTGCATGTTATTGAGGTGTCTGTATTTGTTCTATGCCTTGTTTGCTATATGTTTGGTTTGGTGTTTATTTGCAGCTGCAATAGCGTGTTGCTGAGATGATCATTTATTAGCTGGGCATAGAGTGGTGTGATCCTTTCCTACCCCACAGAAGTGCCACTGTTGTTGTGCATTAATTTAAATTAAAAGCATCCAGCACCAAACAAAGAAAGTATTTTGTGTATTGTACTAAGATGTCTTCAGGATGGACAGAGAGGCCTTGGTTACAGGCTGTGCTGATATAGTTCAAGACTTCAGCCTTTAAAAAAGAAAAAAGGGGATTTAAAAAAAAAAAAAAAAAGATAAAAAGGAGTGGTTTGATGCTTGTTACTGGTCTCCTACCTACCTATGAAAGACTGAGGGTACAGAATGGAGTGAGACTGGTGTTTTTTACATGTGAATAAGCTTCTTAATATTTTGGAACAGACATGGAAGTTTCTGCCAGTAGTACACAATGAAGAAGTTAACTTTTAAATCATGCTCTTGTGCTTAGCAGGATTTCAGATAACATGGAAAGGCAACAGGAATATCTGCAAATAATTTTTTGCTTTCCTTTAACAAAAGAGAGAGAAGTCTGATTGGTAAAATAATTCAACTTCTACTATTTAAACTCACAATGTGGTGTTCACAGCACCGAATGTTACAGTAGCATTTAAAGGAATGTTATAGGAAGCTGTTGGAAGCAAATTTCCATTCAATTAAACCAAAAGTGGAACTACTTACCAGACCGTGGATATCAAACATCTTCAGCTAGAGAAGTACATCTTTAAAAGTGGAATGTTGCACTGACCTAGATACACTGACAGAACCACGGAGACTTCAGTCTGAGGTTATAGCTGTGTCTATAGCTGTAAGGATAATGATGGAGTGATTGTTTACTTCTGTGAGACAAGGGTAGATAGTTTCCATCAGAAATAGTAAATCTGAAGTTTGACTGTAATATCATTCTCTTCAGAGATGGAAGCAAGGCTGATCTAAAATGTCATTGTCTAACAGTGTGAGTGCAAGCCCAGCTTTATTGATAGCTATTTGCTGTTGTGCTGAACAGCTCCTGACAGGGGTAAGGTAGGAGGCCTGGCCAGCTGGGCCTTGGGAACTCAGCTGGCCTCATGCTGGGTTCACTTGAGCACCCGGTGCCACTTTCTGTGTAAAGCTCAGAGGAAAGCTTATAATGCTGCTGGTGGCAGTGGCATTGTGGGCACCAGTGACAGGGATCAAATAGGTGGCAGCCATTCCATAGCTGGAAGATGAGGAGCTGAACCCAGTAAGATTTGCCATCTGTCTCTGTCTCAGCTCAGGCACCACCATGCAAGGTACAGAAACCACAGCTATATTGCAAGCTGTGCCTTACTCAGACTGTCAATGAAATGATTCTTCCAATAATTCCTCATGCTCAGGCTGGATTTCCAGAGCCGTGTGTGCACAGGTATCTGCATCATTTTGGTGTGATGTTTACTACATTACATAAATATTTGTGTCAGTTCATAAAATGATTTAGTATTCAGCTTATGCAGCTTCACAAAATCAGGTGATACTTTGCTGAAAAATATTGATCTCTCTGCATCCAGTTTAATAGACTAACCTACTCAACTTTATTGTTTTACGCTCTTCTTCCTGTTTATTACACGAATCCTACACCTTTTGTGTTAGTAACAAATTTTGAAACTAATCTGGAAGTTCCCTCTGTAATCTTGCAGGTGTTTTTGTGTTGGGACACTGAAAAAAGAAACAACAGGAAAGAAACAACTTTTGCAAAAGGGATAAAACTGAAATGTCATCTCCAAAAATGGTGGTGGAGGAGCAAGGTGGATGGACTAATTCACCTCAGAATCCTGTTCATTGACCATGTCTTGTGAATGAGAAATAGAGCATGGCAAAATTATGCAAAATGGCTATCTGCTGCTTGCATTTTGGGAAAACTTGTCACTCAAGTTGGTCAGTTACATTGTTCAATAACTTACACTCTGAAAGCAGCACAAATCTGCCTGCAGTGTTTCTTGTTGAACTGGGAGGAGAGTGTGTGATTCTGAGAAAACAAAACAACACTATGCTCCCTTTCCATTCAGTTTACTGCAAGTAGGGTTTAGGAGGTGTACCTCATCACCTTGACTTTTATTATTGACAAAATGGAGGTATCTCTTAAAGCTGCTTTATGTTAAAAAAATCCCTGCTTATTTCAAGCAAGGTTCTTTCTCCTGTATTGTTGAGTACATCAGGGTTGTGCCAGCTTTATCTCTCCCAGCATTGCTTCTCTACAGGCAAAATCAATCAAATAAGAGTAGTAGAACCATTTTAAAAATCCTTTTTCATTCTCATGTGTGAAACTGTTTTGGTTCTTAAGGATGTGGTGTTGTTGCAGTGTTTCCTAACAACAGCCCTCAAGGAATAACTCGTGTAGAGGTGCCAGGCTGTAGAGATTGGTAGGGCAATCTCTGGACTTTGTCTGAATGTGTGTGTCCATCCCATAAGCTCCATACTGTTGGCAAAAATGTTACATGACAACTTTTCATCTCAAGCCCCTGAATATTGATTAGGTTGCTTTAAAACCAGTTTATTCAGTTATGAATGAACACCCCAGCAGCTGAAAACAACTAACCTAAGTGGATTTTCTTTATTCCTTAGCTTCTGGCTAGCATTGTGTTGCTTATGGAACAGATGAAAAGCTTTGGGTTTTTGTTACCTATTGTAATAATTGCTGTACTAGTGAGTGTCTGGCAACCAGGAGATCTGGGAGTACACAGAAAAGTGAACCTTACTGTAAACATGGAAAATGATTGTACAAAAAGGGAGTTTATTTGTAGTATACCTTCTTCAATTCTGAATAGCTCTGCATTATGATAGGACAGAGGAACCTTAAAGACAAGAAAATACTTCTTTGGAGCAGGTGTGGTCTTAGGCCTGTATGTGTTGTTGCTTCTTTAGTCACATAACTGTGACTAAAGGATGCTAAAAAGGTCCATCTGGGTTTTTAGATTGTTCTGATTTTCCTTCAATTTTGCTGTAAGTTTTAGGTAAAGATTTAAACCACTCAAATCACCAAAGCATTAGAGCATAATGGCATCTAATTCAATCCTGCAAAAACAGTATTATTGTAAATGGCATTTTCGTAACTGGTTTTACTTTGCTGTTAATAAGAATGAAAAGTACCGTTTTGTTTTCAGTCCTCTATCCTCCTTGTATCAGGAGAGTAAGATACTGAAGCTGTTTCTCTAAGCGGGTGGTTCCATAACTATTTGACAGCATACCAAATGTATTTAGCAGAAACTGCCTAATAACAGATCTTTTGCAGTGGCATGTCTGATTTGTATGAAACATTGCAGTAATTGGATTCATTGGTACTGTCAGAGCAAACTTTAAATGAAAGTGACAGTAACTAGTCCAGACTTTTTTCATTTTGTTCAGAGTAAAACTATTAGACAGTAAGTGACTTACTGTTTTTTCTGCTTTCAATTAGCAAGCCAATTTTATACTCTTTTAATTATCATTTAATTGGATTCCCCCCTTACACTCAGAGCCTGGCAGCCAAAAGAGCTGATTTAGTATTTGGCACAACTGAGGGAGTGAAAATTTCTTTTATAAATCTTTTTCTAGAGGATATGTTTCCACCAGCATAGAAGCTCTTTCCTGGAAGTGGAAAATCCCTTTTCATATCTTCTATTCTAGCCTCGTTTGTGCACAGCTCTGAATCTACTGTTTGAGAAGTGGTTATAACTGAGGGGGCTGAAGCCTCCAAAGTAAAGCTTTAATGTAAACTGTAACCAGAGAGGACATACGAACAGTTCTTAAATTAGATTCAAAAAAGTAACGTTGGTATATGTGTAAGTTGTCCCTGTAACTGTTCCAAGAGATTGTCATGTCCTTGCATGTTCTCCGTGGAGGGGGAATTAGTGTTGTAAACCGACCTTTGAGAGCAAACTAGAGGACAAGGCTGGGGTTGGGGATGCATCTAAAAAGGGACTGGATGGGAAAAAGGGAAAGACTCGATGGTTTAGGGACTGAAAGAGAGGTAGCACACTGAAGTCTTGCTGGGCTGGGAGAAGAGGCCGTTTCTGAGCCTTCAGTTACAGCCCTCTCCCCTCTGCTGGCAGACAGAGGAGGCATGGAAGCACAAGCAAAAAAAAAAAAAAAGAGGAAATAGGAAGGACATGTTGCTTTCCCATTACTAGTACTGAACTCAAAACATCATCTGCTCTGGAGCCCATTGCATGTGTGGGTTTTAAAAAAGGTCCACTATCTGCTGGCTGGGCTTCTCTTTTTGTTAACTTCTGGCTTTTCTGTAAACTGTTCGGGGAGTTTGGAAGGAGGGCTGTTTATATCAAAGTTAAGTCAGTTACTAGAGGAATATCTTTTCTAACCTCCTCTAATCTTCAGGGTTAAATGTTTTCAGCCCATAGTTCAGTAGCAGTTATTTGTAGCTGGCATTCACATTTGCTCTGTAATTCAATTTAGATGATGCTGCTTGGCCTAAATTGGAGGAGACTAGTAGAAGGAGCTTGGTGCACGTAGAAACCGATCACTGACTCTGTAGTTAAGGTCATCCAAGTAGAACTGTAAATATTTCCCCTCAATTTTAACATATAGTTATCTGGCTTGAATTCCCTTATGGAACTGTGATTGATACTGTCAGTTCTTACGTGTCAGATTTTTCAGCTACTAAAAATGCTGACTAACTACCTTATTGTTATCACACAAGTACTGTAATATTCTCATTAATCCATCTGGTTTCAGTTCCAGCTGTTTGCTAGTTATTTATTCATTAGAGTCTATTTTCTGAATAGCTTCCAGCTACGCATTCTTCAGAGAGATGAGATTTTATTCATGTATCTACTTATAGGTGAGGAATTTGAAACTGGAGCATGAGCAGGAGAAAAACAAGATCTTGTCAGAAGCATTAGAGACACTTGCTACCGAACACCATGAACTAGAGCAGTCTCTGGTTAAGGGATCTCCGCCTCTCAGCATCCTCAGTGAAGAGCAGTTCTATGATGCTGTTTCAGGTAAGTGGTGATGTCCAGAACGTGAGTGTGTAGACAGCATGTGTGCAGCGAATGCCTTGGGGTGGGTAGGGTGGGGGAAGAAGGTGGGAGCAGTCTCACTTCAAGTGAAATCTCTGCCTTTCTAACAGGGACCTAATTTTAGGAGCATACCTGATGTGTTTTACAAGCAGGGTTCTAAAAATCTGCCGGAGTTCACCGGCAGAATTGTAGTGCTTCACCTTAGTGTAACCAAAGGTTAGAAAACCACAGGACAGAAATGAAAGGTCTCATGGCTTGAGAGTCTACACCCTTTTTTTTAAATAGCAAAGCATAAGGCTCCTATTTTGGGAAAGGTAACTGTATCTTGTAGCCTTCTGACTTGCTTTGTCCATGGTGGTGTGTGCGTTTTCCTTTGTTCTGTTGTTAAGATCAGACTATAAAAATCCCTGGTTTTGACGGATAATAATGTTAAGAAAGGCTTGTTCTATTTCAATTTTGTATACCTGAAGTGTTAAACATGAAAGAAAGGAGGAATCAAAATCCTGCGTGCATTTCTTAAATGTCTTTTATTTCCCATTCTGTTCTTTAGTATCTTTCATAATTTCATATGCAGAACTTACTGATAGTGATTTTGGAAGATTCTGAACTGCCTGGGATGGTTACAACATGCATTTATATGGAGAGGCTGTACATAGTGCAGCTCAGTGGTGGCTCTGACAGGGTGATCCGGCAGCTCACACCTGCCTACAACTATGAAGGATCTGGAAAAGCTTGAGGGTGAACATACTCTAACTGTAGCAGACAATGGGTTGTGATGGCAAACTTTGCTAGCAAGTATGGGGTTACTTTCTCTGTGAACTGAACTGTCTAATGCTTCTGACAGATGCAAAAAGCAATGTTCCCAGACTCCTTCATAGGTGTTCTGCAGTGAGAAACTTCAGCCGTGAAAAAACAGACAAAGGAAGTCTATGCACAGGAACACAGTGAAACAGCTTTGTGAAGCAGACTTTGCTGTTTGGCACAGCAGCAAATTTATCAAGCCTTCAAGTAGGAGAAAAGACTGAGGAACACTAAAACAGGTTCTTCCTCTGGAACCAAAGGAACAATTCTCCTGAAAGGCCTCAGGCTCTTTTGATTGTCAACAAAGCAGAGAATAGTTCTTTATCTGATGCTGTTGGAATGTAGTCTCTCCAGCTGGGCTTGCTTTGTGCATATGAGAGAATATCAAGCTTTGAAGAGCTGCTAGTGCTAGTTGATACATCTCATGACTGACCTGATCTCCAAATATTGTTAAATGGAAGTGTCCAAAGCCACCTCTCCTGTTGTCAGAGGTGATAGTTTTGTCCTTGCAAGCTACAAACTCTATAAAGTGGATTTGTAAAACTGTGAAACTTGCTGAGTGCATATATATACTAACATACTTTAAAAAACCCAAATGTGATTTCTTTCTCCTTTGGGAGAAGTTACTTGACATAATGCATCTTAATTGTATTTTAAATAATTTTCTGGGGCAGACTTACTTTCTTGGCTGTTCATCAATTTAATCAGACTGGTGTTAGATTCTCTTCTCTAGGTTGTTCACATTTAGTGCTTTGCAGAGATTAAGGTCCTTTCTGTCTCTGAAGGGGGTGGGTGTGGGGAGGTGGCTAGAAAAAGGGAAATGTGATGTATTTTCCAGACTACTAAATACACGTTACCACTTTCACTTTAAGCATAAAAGGAATTAGTTTTTTGTTGGTATGGTTTGAGGAGAGGTTTTTTTTGTTCCTGGAAATCTAAATTGCTACAGTGGTCTGCAAAGCTTTTCCTTAAACTGATTTGCAAACTGATAGTGTTAAATTATATTGATTTTGGACAAATAGCCATATTCATGAATTGCCTTTCTACGTTGTATAGGAGATTGAGCAAACACCAATGTATTTTAACAGGGTGATATAACAAGTTATAATGTCTGTTAGTGGGGAAAATGCCACTACTTAGAGTATTTTTTCTATCAGGATGCCATCTTTTTCTGCTTGCAGTTCTATGAATTTTTAAATCCCTGCTGTAGGAGTGAGTTGAGAAGTGAGAGTGTTGCATAAGTAGGCTTGCACTTTGAGCTGAAGAATTGTTAGTTTTATCTTGACAGGTTGAAAGAAGATGCCACTGCTGCTTTTTGTTTTGGGGTTTTTTTTAAAGAATTTGTCTGTATAAAAGACATTTTTTATTTACAGTCAACAGAAGTATCACTAATGGGACAATTCTAATTCAGGGCAATTTTCAAGCAGGTTTTTGAGGAAGAGGTGTATCAAAAAGGATGTATTCATTGCAGCAACTACTTGTCCCCATTTGGCATGCTGTGGCTCCCATTGTAGAATAATCCGATTGCTCCTGAATGAAGCTGAATCAGAAGATATAGTCCAGTCTCTATTGGACACTCAGTCCATGGCAGCAGAGTAAGAGCAACTCTGAAGAGAACAGCACTAGAAACGTATCTGGTTCGATTGTCAAGTCCTCAGTACCATCTGTTCCTCTTGCAAATCTGCTCCAGCCTGAGCCATGCTACCTGCTAGTGTTGGCATAGACTGAATTGTTCACTGTTAGAGTCTGTGGTGTGTGGTTCTGTTTGTAGAAACTGTGGCCAGAATTACAGAAATATCCTCTTCCTTTTCCAAAACTGGAGTGAGGAAAATGTTTGCAACGTGGTGAGATTACTTACTGAAGTTGGAGTTTATTTTCTGAAGTCTCCTTTCTTTTTGATATGCTGTTGTCAGTACTTTTTGCCTGTTGCAGTCATTCCTAAATCCCTACAGTGAGAGAGAAATTCAAGGAAGAATCTACAGAAAACGCAAGTTATTTGTCTTACCAAAGCATGATACCCAGTGTTAAGAAGGGCAAAGTTAAGGGTGTTATTAATCTGAACTCTGATAGCCATAGGTCAGTTAGCAGCGCTTCCTGGCGCGCTGATCCGCTCATCATGGGAGCGGTGGAAATGTGTAATTAAACTCGATACCACACAGAGTGCTGCAGCTCTCACTTTCAGGATTGAATGCTTAACATGTGTCAAACTCTTCTATGTTTAAAGCAGGGTGGGGCGGAACGGGAGGGCTCTGGGGAAGGGAAGAAGCCCCGAACAAGTAGCAAAATTCAAAAAGACCAATGCCATCTCCTAGAGAGCTGGAGAAGTTGTTAGCTTGGATTAGTACAGACCTGAGGAGCATATGAGAATGAAATAGGAATGCAGAGAGCATCAACAGTGCTGAAAAATGGCTAAGCAGGTCAAGAATTAAGAATTTACCAAGAATCAAGGTAAAGATACTGGATTTTTGCCTTTTGGATAAAGGCAAAAATCCCTTCTTCCTTCTCATATGCAAATTGTGCACCCAGTTTGGGAAGAGTTCAGATCTACCTTTGTTTTTCTCTTTTAAACAGGTTTTATCTGAGAGGTGGGGGGTTTCTGCAAACATGATTTTTGTGTGTGTTGAGAGGGTTATTGATGGCTTTGCCTAGATGCAATCTTGCAATAAAAGCAGTTGTTTTGCTGCAGGAATAATGAAGTACACTGAAGCTCACCTGTCATAATACAGCTTCTGCTGGTATCTACCACTGCTGAGTGCTGTGTTTATAAATAACTCCTGAATGGTACAAGAAGTAGCAAGCTACATCAGTTGCTTTTACTGGTTTCCCAGTTTGTCTCCAGTAATCAGATCACTTAAAAGTAAAAATGGTACAAAAAGCATAGAAACCTTTTTCCCTTCTTTCCATGTTTAGAGTAGTTTGTCAAGTGGCTTTTTTTTTTTGAATGTGTACTGAAAATACTTCGCAGCCTCTGTGAGAACACTATTGCCTGTCACTTCTTGCCTTGAATAGAATTAAAAGAATGAATTCAGGTGTCTCAGAGGGATGGGAAACACCTGGTTAGAATTGAAACCAAACAGTGCCAATGGTTAAACACTATATTTCTCAGGTTTATTTATGAATCAAAACCATTGGCCAAACCTCTATCTGCGTCTGAAGACTTACCAGTTGTAGCAATCGGAAATGAGGTCCCTTGAGTTAAGTTTCTGCCATTGCTTCTGCTGTTCCCTAGTGCTCTCCCGCTCTTGCAAAATGTAGCTGCTGTTTGTACTGTTACTCTTTCAGGTTTCATGAGCTGGAAGGCTTCCTAGTCAGCCTGGTCTTGTCTCAGAGATCACTTTAAAATGTTGGCTTCTGAACAGGGACTCTTATTCCTTCTCCCTCCTCCTCAGCCCACAACCCCTTAAGTTCAATTAAAAAAACCCTCTCATTTTCTCCTAGTCATCTGTTTGACAGCTGCTCTGTAGAAACTTGTGAATATAAATCTTTTTTTGCAGTGACGGGGGTGTATGCAAATCTTAATTCAGAAAAGAGTTCGCTGCAAGTGCAGAGGGAAAAGCTCAGTTTGAGTTGCCTGTTGATCTGTGCTCACAATACAATACTAGGCTTGTTCACTCTGACACCCTAACAAACTCTCAAGGCTTACTAAGTTCATTGGGATAAAGGAGGTAGCTGAGGTTAATGGATTGGAGACTGAGATCTTTAATGGCAGGAGCTGTTGTAGATGTGCTTTCTCTGTTTCTCAGGAAAATGGGTGAGATTTCTCTAGGGAGCAATTTCTTACACCTGTTGTGTTTCATTCTTCTACTGTTTCTTCTTGTGTAGCATGGTCTTCTGGCATTAGGTAAGGCATGTCCCCTGGGATAGGCTGTCTGCTCAGTGTCTACAGCTCTGGAGAGGTTTGCAGGTGCAGACCTCAGTCCAGCAGAATCATCTCCTGGCACTATAAGGCCAGCATGAGGAGAACTGAATGTGTGTGGTATTTAAAAATCTTTGTTATACCAAGAAGCATATCCAAGAGTGACAGGCAGTTCTGATGAAGCTTATCTGCTCTTGCCTTTCTGCTCTGGAGTCCTGGGTCTGCTGCAGAAACTCAGATTGAAGGAATTTGCACGCTATGACTGTTGTCTGAAAGCAAGACAGTCCTGGATGGTGCAAGAGAAGAAAGGACCCTGCAGGAGCCAGACTTTCCTTTATGTGACTGGGTTGGCTTCATGCTTTTCTTGTCATGATAACTGTTGGCACAGTTGAGCAGCTCTTCAAAAGAGAGGTGGAATACAAAACTCAAGGGGCTTTATAGCTTGTTGTGTGGTCAGGAAGCTGAGGCCCAAGTTGTGTTACACTCCTAGAGTGTCTCTTCCTCTGCAGTATTTGGATAGGCAGGAAAACTGTGTTTTCCTGGCTACCTGGGTTTAGGATCTCGAGACAAATCTGTATTTTATGTAACATGCTTGTCCCAAGTAAAAATGCTTTTCCTTACCCTACTTGTTAAATATAGTACCTACCAAACTAATGCCTTGATATGTTATATCATAACTTGGCACAGAACTAGACTGACAAATTTGGGGAAAAGATTTTGAGAAGATTCTTCGGAGTGCCAGTCCACTTCTTTAACATATTCTCAGCACCAGCTGGCAGTTCTTCTCATTCCCTAGCAACTGGCTTAATTTCAGTACTGTCTTGATGAAGATAGGCATGGATGTTTTAAATGAAAGGAAAAATCTCCTTCAAGCTTCTAGATCTCTCTCTCCAGAAATGATGGAGACACAGCCCATCCATTTATCAGGATTCTGTCCTGTTCCTGACCCTTATGTAATCTGGATGTGGCAGAAAGTCCTCCAAAGTCCTCCTATCACTATATATATGTATAGCTATCTATATATATACATCCTTCAGCAAAGCAATATGCAATTTCCATGTTCTGGAGAAGCTACTGGCTTAGCTTTTTAAAGACAAAACAAGAAAGCACCTGGCAGTAGACAGCTGGGAGTGAGATATTCTTTTGGACTGGCTGCTACTTGAGCAGATTTTGATTACTGGTTTTGAATTAGAATGAGTGTGTGAGAGAATGGCTAATTTTGCAATTATTTCTCGGGGATTTTGCAGCCAAGAGCAATGGCATATGCTGGAAGCAGTACATGGCAGGAATAGTATCTGCTGTAGATTGGGTCTGCGTTTTCAGAAGCAGTGGGTCTTGCATTAAGCTGTTTACCATTCAGTGTGGGTCCTGGTTTCTGGTAAAGAATTTTTCAAATGAGACTGAAGTTGACATCTTAAGTTGTTCCCTCATTTCCTGGAACCTGCAATTGGATGATCCTTTGACAATCTTGTCAGGTTTGAAAGAAAACCTAACACAAAAATACAGCCTTTGCCAGGAAATTTGTACCTTCTGATTTGGGGCAAGACTGTCTCATCTCCAGAGCTGAACAAGCACTACCTGACCAAAACACTGGTTGTAAAGAAGGTGGTGTTGTTATGTTGGGTTTAGTTTGAGATGTGATGTGGATTGTACTATTAACCTGCCTTCCACAGAACAAAGTTTATCTTGTTGATTAGTGAGCTTATCACTTGACTTTGCTGGGACCTACGTAGTTTGTGTGATCTATATGATACATCCTCCTGTTCTTTGGTACTTGTTCAGTGAGTTGGGAAGTGAAGGTTGGTGAACAGCCCTGAGAGTCTGAAGAACTAACTGAAGAAGGAGTCATTACTCAAGGTACCTGTTTGTTCAGTAGGGTACTGGCATCTGTATGGCACTGGCACTTGTCCTGAGCAAGGTCTAGTAGCTTCAATTTAATAAATATGCCAGATTTTGGCTCAGTTTGATAGAGGATTTTTAATGTATTGTGGTCTTGCTTATTGTGCAATTTCTTTATATCTAGATGCTGAGCTGCAGCAGTCTCTGGCAGTACTAGTTACTTACCAAATGGATGCTGTCATCAGGACACAGTAGGCTACTTAGGTTTCAGTTTTGTACAAGGCGGGGAGATCTGTTAGGGACTGAAGTCTAGCACAGGCGGTAGATTCATTAACATGCACCTGCTCTGTTGCAGATTCGGAATCTGAAAAATCATTAAGTGGGTTTGAAACAACAGCAGCCTACTCGTTAGAGGACAGTATGGATTCGAAAGAAACAATACCTTCAAGCATGTCTGAAGAAAAGGTGTGTGGCAGTGGGGAGTCGCTGTCAAACGGAATCAAAAAACACAGGTAGGACGTTGTCCATTCTTAAAGTTTTATAATATGCATTAATGGTAAGAGACCACAGGAATCTCTGAAAAGCTAACAGAAAACTTATAAAACTTTGCTAGGGATGATTGACAAGTAGTTGGTTGTGCTATGATTTTATAAAGACTGTTTTTCCAAGGCTGGTGTGCTCCTTCGCATCTTGATGATCCAATCTAAATAAGTAAAAATGAAATAAAATGTGCTGTTTAAAAATGGACACACTTGTTTTTTATTAGATCTTATTGAAATCTACATGGATTTTAATTCCTTCATTTATCTTTAATGACCTATACCTCCTATTGCCTCTTTAATTTCGAGTTATTTGATCCTTCTGCTGGTATCAAGAATGAATGAAAAATATTGCTCGCCTGGCATCAGAAACTCAAATGTGAACAAAGGGAGTCTTATTCTAAAAGTCTCATCCATGTTTTATGTGCTTATTTTGTGTTGTCAAATGATCCGTTTTTGTTTGTTTCCTTGCCGATAAAGGAGGACAATAGGTCTGGAGTTAATGAGATGTAACAGACACCACTATTCTCCAGTTTCAGTGAAAGGGCAATATAACATTTGTGCTACAGATAAAGCCAGACTTCAGCATGTTTCAAAGAGACTATTCTGGAAGTGTTTTGGATGTACAGGAGGGTGATGATGAGGACACCACATTTCTGTAAAAACAGGAAAATAATACTTAATTTTACAGAGGGAAGCTAGATAGGCTTTACTTGCTTGGCATCTTAAATAGTTAAATTGCAGTAACTGTTGAAGTGAGTTGGTAGCATCAGACCTGATGTTTCAAGGGTCAACCTGTGCATGTCTGTACTAGTCAGAGACTGAAGCAAATGAGGGATTGGGTGGAGTAATGGGTGTTTTGGGGAGATAACATAAAGCAGCTGACTAAGTGTGTTGCTTTGCTCTTGTGCTGTTAGCAAGATGGTATTTATGGCCTTGGCTAAGTGCCTTCCCTAATTAGAGCAGGAAGTTCAGGAGTGGGGGAGGAAGCAGTCGTTGAAAGTGGACATCCGAATTGCCTTCACTGCCTTGGAAACAGTGAAGAGAGAGGGTGCAGTACATAATCAACATGAAAATGGTGGTGCATGTTGACTTGCATTGTATTGAGGAGTTTTAACAGGAATTACTCTTCCATTTACTATAAAAAAAGAAGTTACTTGGCAACTTCTTGTAATGCTGTGCAGAGCTGTCAGAACTGCAGGGAGCAGGTGACTGGAGGGGCATTTCAGAGCTCCTGATTTTATAAAGAGTAATGAAAAGTAATAAACAAGTACATCTGCCTCAGTTGTTTCTCTGAGCTGCCTGTCTTCTAGTAGTAAAGAGAGCATAGGGTGTTGGAGTAAAATGGGTGCATAAGTCAGCTAATAATGTACTGCTAAAGAAAAGTGGAACCTTTTTTGAATCTGTTTTGCATTTAGATAAAAATTTATGGCAATATCTTATGTGACTAAATGGCTACAGAATATATGGCTGTATTTTATGGCACTAAATGACCATAACAACATTATAGGTTGAGCTGTACTGTTAGGCTTTTTTATTACCTGGCACTCACACTGGGCACTCCCCAAATCTATTGGTGCAAACTGTTTCTCCCCAGAAGCTCACACAATTTAAACTTTACCTCCAAGAGGACCTTCTCAGGGAATGGGAGATGTGTGGTATTTTTAGCCTCTTTTCTTTTGATAGTAGCCACATTAGGCCTGGTGCTGCATCTGTTTTATGTGACTTCAGAACTGAGTTACCTGCCTGGAACTGCTGACCCCAATTTGTGCCTGTTTTGTCTGGGGGCTGGTTCTAACTACATGCATGTGGTCAAGTAGCACTGTCTGTGATGTCACCTGTGTCCTTTTCAGATCAAAAACTGTAACTTCTTCATGCTATGCAAACTGAGGGGTTCAGAATGTTTTGACATCATTTGAATGTTTATTCTTACACCCTTGAGTTTGCTTATAGCTTTTTCTTTTTTTTAACTTCCATTTGTGTTGACCACATGGAGACAAGTCACCTGGAAAATAGACCAGATTAATTTGTTTTGCTTAAAATCTTGATACCTTCAGATGAGTAGAGGATCTGTGCCTTTAGGTTGCACATGAGATTACCTAACACTGTTCAGCTCACAGTTTAAATATGATTATTTCCTGTCTTCATCTAGACAACCTGAGCTCTAATCTGCACCTCAAATATTATTTGAGTGGTTGAGAGTTTTCCACACAGAAGTAGAGGTTGGTTTTTGCTTGGCAGGGGGAGCATACATGCTTTGAGTTTGGAAATGTAGGAATAAATTTGTTGGTTCCAAGGAATTAAAAGTGTTAGGAAGTACATATACAGATAGATTAAGCCAGTACCACATATAATCTGCAGATTAATTCTGGAGGTTTTTTTCTGTTGTTTTTTTGTTTGGGTTTTTGTTTGGTTTGGGTTTTTTTTAATATAATGTAATTTATTTAATGTAATTTATATCCTGCTGATTGTTCAGAGTTGGGAGTAGACTTAATTTTTGTTACACTTCTTTGGAGAGGATTTGAGAAATTGAACAGTACAGTAAATAATCAGGAAGCATTCAAATCACGTCTTTTTAAGCGGGAATTTTTTCATCTAAGACAAATTAAAAAAAAAAAAAAAAAAAAA
>VYXF01013031.1:803705-868491 GCA_013397295.1 Polioptila caerulea
CGTTTTTTTAAGGGGGAATTTTTTTATACAAAAAAAAAAAAAAAAAAAAAAAAAAAAAAAACCAACAAAAAAACCCCCACCCCTCCAACTCCAAGCAAACGACCAAAAACTCCAGTGCATGGAAGTGTTACATATTAAGTGCCAACTTTTTACATCCACTTGTCACTGCTGTTTTCCCTCTTATTGCTGAATTTTGTTGTCAGCTTTCCCTTTGGTCTCTGCACTGGGGGCCTTTCAGAGTGCAAACATGTTGGTGTTCAACTTCATGGGAGCCAGGGGACTGTTTATTCAGGTTGGCATGAAAAGCAAGCTAAACATGCCTTTTTCACTCCATATGTCTCCTTCCCCACAAGATTCCTGTAGCAGTTGATGTGTAATAGCTAATGCTTTGGACAAGTGTTTTTGTTTAAATAAAGGATCCTAAATACATCTCGTGTGTTCTACTGCACAGAAATTCCAGCAGATGTTTTTGTCACTTAAAGCTAAAATTAACTTCCTGAGTTGTTTTTGAAATTGACATCCGGAGGGAGATTTTTGTATTCAAAACCCATTTGTTTAATCACAGGGAGTGTGTCAAGGTTAGTAGGCCTCAAGTCTTGGCTGCCTGTCATTTGTCCACATGTCCTTACTTGTCCCTGGGATCTTCCTTGGTGGCTTCAAACTGGTTTGTTTTTTCAGTGTGTGAGTGTGTGTTTTAGAGGGAGGAGAGAACTGACTCCCATAGCAGTTTGACTGATTTAGGCACCAAATACAAATGAGTGGCTGAAACTGATGCCAACTTTCAAATGATTAAACAAATTGAACAAAAGGGCAGGTTAACTTTAATGAAAATGTAAGTTTTAGTATGTAAGGAAAGCAATTCCTTTGTAAACTTCAGCAAACTAAGGGTTTATGTGTTTAACGTGCAGAAGGGCTTACTTAAACACAAATACTGCTGACTGCCTGCATTAAAGGACACACAGAAAAAACAAGTTAACATTATAAATGAAGATAAGACTGAATAGTTGGTGGACACTGTCCTCTCCTGGACATTTGTATCAAAACATCTACAGAAGTATTTTCTTCTTAATACTATTCAGGATGATCTGTGTCACAAAACATTTTTGTCTCAATGAAAAGTCAGAATAGGGAGTGAGTGGTGCTATGTTAGTCAATTAAAATAAATCTTACCCACTCATCCTCTGCAGGGAAGCTGAGTAAAACAAGATGGTGTTGGGCTTGTAGCTACTTGCTAACACAATAGTTTGCTACCATGAGAAGATTAGACATATGACTGGGTTTTGATGGGATGGGGCTTGTTTGATTTTAAGAAACATTTTTTGGTTTTGTTCTTTCTGAAAACTGAAGCATCTGCCCTGATAAAGGTGTTCCAGTGGCAGATAAGTAGGGGAGGTAGCACTGCAAGTAGGGCCACTGAAACAAACAATATAGCCTGAGTTTTGTGTTCGTTTGTTTTTTTTTTCTCTAGGCAGTGTTTCTGTTTATCAGAAAGGTGGGGTGGAGAAGGAAGGTACTGCCTGTTCTCACTCTGAAAAACATTGCTTTAGCTACCTTGAGCAGAGACAAGACAATCTTGGTTAGGAGGGCTACACAATAATTTAGAGTTGTCTACATTTTAATAGTTCACACAGTTTGAGTGAGCTCTAGGTAATTTTTATCTATTGATAAGAACAGAAAAATTGTGAATTATTTTCATTGGCGATAGCTTCATGATCCAAAAACGGATTTGTGTTGTGGACAAAGGACTTTGACCAATATTTATGCCTTTCTAGAAGTAAATTGGATTAGCAGTTGAGTTGGTCAGCAGCAGTTAGAAAACAGAACAAACTGTGCTTGATTTCCCATAAGGCTGAGATATTCACGCTGTGTTCTCAGCCTAAATGCTGGTCCATGAAAGTGTGCTTATGACTTGTTTCAGGATATGTCAGCCCCCTGTAGAACAGGCTGCTCTGTTTGCTCTTCTTTAATGATGCTGCTTTTTTCTGTTGTTCCTGAGGGCTGGTTTTAATATAGGCCATAAGTGTTCTGGCCCTTCATTTTCAGTATAAAGGTGACTAGCAGAAAAACCCCAAACCAACCCTCAGATCTGTTCAGACATTGTGAATGTACTTGTATGTACCTATTCAGTTAACTTCCATTTTCTCACGAAGATATACCTAAATATCTTAATGGTGCCATTGTGAAAACTGTTCTGATGACTGCTGTAGACATTCTCTTCCTCTGGTGTTATGCAAAATTAATGGTTCTGGTTTTGGAGGAATTCATGTTTCTATGCAGGTGAAACAGTTTAAGTGCTTCAAAGCAGCATTGTCATTCCCACTGGGTTTTTAATTTAAAAATTGGGAACTGTTACTTTCATAAATGAGCATTTGTGTTTCTTACTCATGGTTAGTGTTGGAAAACTTTTCTTACTTCTGCTTTCTTTTCCCTCTTCCTTTCCACAGAACAAGCTTACCATCTCCAATGTTTTCCAGAAATGACTTCAGTATCTGGAGTATCTTAAGAAAATGCATTGGCATGGTACGTAATCAGAAAGCAATGATAAAAAATGGGGAGTGATTGTTTTATTTGAGGCCCAAATGAAAACTTGTTTGGGAGAAGAGTTCTTTTGTATGTGTTTTTCGTTTGTTTATGGAGTTGGTTTGTTTGTTTGAGTTTGTTTCTTTTTAATTTGCTGCTTATGCTTTATTTGCTTTCACAGCTTAAAAAGGTAAGACTTGGTCAGAGCAATATTCTTTCAGTGAAAGCATCTTGTCTTGACTTGAACCCTTTAAATACTTCGTGGTTTTATTTATTTATTTTGACTGTGGAGAAACAAAACAACCCCAGCAAAACAACCACTTTTATTTTGCTTTTGTCCTTTCCCCTTAGTATCTGAGCTTTCCCCCTTCCATGGTGTTACTGACCAGACGGGTGCCAGATCAGAGTTAGCTGCTTGGCACCTAATCTGCTTCCAGCTAGGTGTCAATTGAGAAGAGCTCTTCTCTCCATTAGATCCTACAATAGGCTGGAAGTACTTGCTGCTGATAAACCTCTAACAGTAGTCTACAGAAGGGAAGGTTTGTAGGTTTAGTTGCTGTTGTTTCCTCCTCCTCCCCTTGGTGTACTTAGGAGCAGCACCAAGCCATGAGGTGTGGAAATTCTGGGGAGTGCCTGCATCAGCAGCTCCAAGTCTCCCGAGTTGATGTGAAGTGTCTGAGGCTTCTCCCAGTGTCTTTAGTGGAAAAGTGTTACAAAATACAAAGAACAGATTGAAAGCCTGCCTTGCAGAAGGTGTGTGCAGGAAAAAAGGGTCTCAATTCTGCTTTGGAGCAAATGCTGCGGAGTTGTAGTTGTGGGAAAGGCAGAACTTGTAGTGGCTTGTACCAAAGCCTCTGCCAAGGCTCCTGGTGCCAGGTGCTGCTGTTATGGCTCAGGATGGTGCTGTTTGCCTCCCTTGGCCAGCAGTCATTCTTAACACCCTTTTGATTTGCTGCTGCAGGCAGTTTAAATTGCTGCTGTGTTATGCATTTAGAGGGCATGCTTTTTAAAATTGGAGAGAGAGAGCAAACAGCATCCAAGCTGTAGGGCTTCCTTTAAATTCTTATTCCTGTTACAAACGCCTTTTTTTCTTCAGAATACAGAACCTCCCTTTTTGCTCCTGTACCACCACGTTTCCCTGCCCTTTCTCATTCTCCCCTCCCCACACTTGCCCATCTGCCTCCAAAAAAAGATAATATGTTTAAGTAATTAGATGATCTCTATTTATGGAATAATAAATAACATTGTCTTTAAAAGGGTCCTCAATACTTCTTTCCACTGTTTCATCTCACCTTCTTAATGCATCCATTGATAGGAAGTTTGATGTTTGGTTTTCTTTTTGTTTTGAAAGTAGCCTTAGTGTGAGCGCAGCTCTGCTTACCGAGCTCCTAAGGGTTTTGTCCTTGCAGTATTAGCAGGGCCAGGTCAAGCACATTGCATTAGCACTAAGAGCATCGTTTATTTTTGTAATAAGCCAATTACACTCGGGTTGCTGCGGGTCAGTGTATCTAATCATTCAGCTCCTAACACGAATTTCATTTGTGCATCAGGAGTTGTCAAAGATCACAATGCCGGTTATATTCAACGAGCCACTGAGCTTCCTGCAGCGGCTCACGGAGTACATGGAGCACACATACCTCATCCACAAAGCCAGCTCCCTTTCCAGCACAACCGAGCGAATGCAGGTACGTTGGCTTTGCTGGCTCGTGGGAGCTCCTGGTGAATGTTGTGGGATCTTTCTTCCTTTCCTTTCTTCTGAGATGATCTCATTGTAGGAGGAACTCCTGTAACTTGCTCCATGTTGGGTTCTCTTATTCATTAACTAGCTTTGTTTATTGTCCTGGTTTTCACAGGGATAGAGGTCAGTTTCTTCCTAGAAGCTGCTATGGTGCTGTATTTTGGATTTAGAGTGAGAATAATGTTGGTAACACACTGATGTTTTAGTCGTGCCTAAGCTGTGTTTACAGTAAGTTAAGGACTTTCTGCTCGTGTGCCACCACTCCAGCAAGGAGGCTGGGGGACACAAGAATGTGGGATGGGGGCAGAGCTGGGACAGCTGGCCCCAGCTGTCCAGGGGGATTTTCCATACCACATGGTGTCAAGCTCAGTGCATAAACTAAGGGAAAGCTGTCTGGGGGCTGCTGCTCAGGATCTGATGGGGCATCAGTCAATGGGTGGTGAGCCATTTTGCTGTGCATTACGTGTTTTGATGATTTTGATTCTTTTATCATTATTATTTTCCCTTGCTTTTCTGCCCTGTTAAACTGCCTTTACCTCAGCCCACTGATTTCACCTTTTTTATCCCCCCAATCTGTCCCCCATCCCATTTGGGTTGGGAAGGGGTGTGAGTGAGAAAATGTGGTGTTTATTCTGCTGGGCTAAACCACAACAGTCCTCTGTTGCACCCCACAAGGAGCAGAGCTTGAAGGGTTGAGATAACAGTGGATCTGACCAGAGCATAATAAAGCAAATTCATTATAAGCATTTATGATATTAGTTTGGTGATTTCTGGCTGCAGTGTTGAGTTATTTGCTCTCAGAGCTGCTGTGAATGTTCTCGGAGTTGGGTTATGCAACATCTGACTTGCTGTGCTGTTTATCACCTCGAGGGGCGGGTTAAGGCTAGCATTTTGTTGTACTTTGTAACACTGGCTTATGATATGACAGAATTCCTGGTGGTGCGTTTGAACTGGTATTTGTACTCAGCATTGCCAGCATTTCCACACTTTGAGAGCCATCTATAGGAAACCATTCATAGTTACACCTTTTGCCTTTCCTCATCACAGAGCCAGTCCATGCAAGAGATACCTTCTTCCATCATCCCCTTCTCCTCCAGGCTAATTAGCTCTTGAGAATTTCAAATGCATCAGGATATCAAATCCACTTGTTCCTTTGCTGCATCTCCTGAGTGTGTTTCAGGTCTTGTTTATGGTAGAAGAACTATTTGTGGATATCACCCAGATATATGCCCCAAGCAATGGAAAGCTGTGAGTGGCAGGAGTGGTATAGCACTAATAGTGCTATAGGATAGTGGGCATCTCCATCAAGTGTTTTGAAATTTCTCTCCAAAGCAAGTGCAAAATACTGAAAAATTAATAAAATGTTTGGAAGAAGTATGCTGTCACCCTGGCAATTCTAGTGTGACAGAAATCACTGCAAGGTGCTGGGGCCTGGCCAAGGCCTAATGAGCCCTGCACTCAGTGCCCACGTACCCTTGAGGGGCTCCAGAAGGCCTCTGGATCTGACAGTAAAATGGGAGGCACTGGAGCTGCTCCAACTCCTGTGTCTGGTGCTGCTGCTGATCCAAAGAACCAGCCTGTGCTGGTGTCAGTCACCCCTATACACAAGAGGAAGTACTGGAGGCAAAAGTCAGCTCATTTAGTAAGGGGGGAAGGAGTTTCTTTCGCGAGGGAGCAGGAGAAAGATGTAGACAAGACAGACTACTCTGAAGCAGGGCTGTCATGAGAGAACAGGAAGAAGAGGAGAGGTAGCTGCTGATTGGGGAGGAGGAAGATGAAGAATTCATAAATGAGGCAGTACCCACCCAATCCCTGTCGCTGTAAGATACACAAGAAGATTTTGGCTGTCATCCAGGTGAACACGTTGTCATCAGCCTGCTCCAATTTGGGGTAATAACAGAGCCAGTAGTCTGGAACTGGAGGGTAAGGAAGCCAAGCAGGTAGGATCCCTTTCTAGAAAAGGGGGCAGTGACAGGGTGATTGGAAAAGTGACACAAGTCACTATGGAGGTGACTCATGCCAGGTGTGAAGGAAAGATACTCCTTCAAGGGAGATGTTACATGTCACCCAGACAAGCGGAGCACTTTGGAGAAAGGTATCAGTGCCTGAGGGAAATAGCCCTGCTGGAGGTGATTTATGATGACCTGGACAACAAGCAGCTACCCAGAGAAGCACATTAAGTCAGGTGCTTGTGACCCATGTGGTGGAAGTTTGTACAGAACCAGAACTGTCACGGTTTAAGCCAGCAGGCAGCTTCAACACCAGACAGCCACTCACTCACCCAAATTCCCCCCACCTCCTCCATGGGATGGGGGATAGAACTGGGGAGGAAGGGGGAAGAGAAGAAATAATAATGTGAATATAGAAAACAAGGGATGCACAGTGCAGTCACTCAGTGCCCACTGACCAATGCCCAGGCAGTTTCTAAGCAGCAACAGCCCCCAGCCAGGTTTCTTTCCCCCCTAGGTTATTTATATACTGAGCTTGATGTCATATGGCATGGAATAGCCCCTTGGTCAATGTGTCAGCTCTCCCAGCTGTGTCCTCTCACAGCTTCTTGCTCCCCCAGCCTGGTGGGGTGCTATAAGAAGTTGAAAAGTCCTTGACTTTGTTGCTAGACATTGCTTAGCAACAACTAAAACATCAGTGAGTTATCAGCATTATTCTCATTCTAAATCCAAAACAGCACTGTACCAGCTACTAGGGAGAAAATTAGCTCTATCCCAGCAGAAACCAGGACACCTGTCTAGGAAAATATTTTGATATTCTGTAACACCATGGCTACTGTTGATTGACTGTGTGATCTTACTCCTTTGGGCAGTGTGTTGCTGCGTTTGCTGTGTCTGCTGTAGCCTCGCAGTGGGAACGTACTGGGAAGCCATTCAACCCATTGCTTGGAGAGACCTATGAACTGATCAGGTAATGAACAGAGCTGCACTGGGGGGTGGTATTCCATGGAAGAGATGCTTCATTAGATTTGTTAGCTGGTTTGCAGGCTGCACTTCAGCTCAAAAGCTTCCAGCCATTCTCCTGGCAGCTGCTGCAGGTGCATGCAATGCCTGTTCACGTTCACCAAATCACCTTTCAGTGAAGAGAAACTACTTAACTTTTCAATTCACAGCAGGCAAATGAAATTTTCCTGGTTTAAAAGCAAGTTTTATCTACAAAAATTATTTTTTCTCTGAAACCTTATGAATGAAAAATGTGCGTGGTACATAAGGGGAGTGTACAGGAGTGTTCAGAGTACCTAATAAGCAACATAGGTCTACTAATGTGCAGCTGTACCTAAGGCAGACTTTTCTTTCAGTTAATAATTTTGCCTGTGTTTAGGTGAAGATTTAAGAAAGAGATCAGTATCAAAAGTAACTATATTGACTCATCATATCTGGTAGTTCTTGTTTGTTTTTTACATTAAGTCCTTAGTTATTTAAAATGAGGATGTTGTATGTTTTAGTTGATCTTTTCAGTTTAGCCTAGGCTTTTAATTAACTCTTGCACTGAGTATAGCACCTATGCATGGGTCCAACTATCCCTTTCAACTCAGGGAAAACAACTGCAACTTCATTACACTTGATATGTAGGTACATGGTTTGGTTATCTTTATTTTGCAGAGATGATCTTGGATTTAGACTTCTCTCAGAGCAAGTCAGCCATCATCCACCAATCAGTGCTTTCTATGCTGAAGGTTTAAATAATGATTTTGTGTTTCATGGATCAATTTATCCTAAACTCAAATTCTGGGGCAAGAGCGTGGAAGCAGAACCAAAAGGCACGATGACTTTGGAGCTTCTTGAGTAAGTGGATCAATAATAATTGAAGGGGTGCAGTGCCTCATCCTTGATGATTAGAGTGCATTAGAATCTCATGGCTTAGGAACAGAGGTGTCCAACACACGCATCCCAAAGTCTGAGGGCAGATCTCTTTGTGGGGAGGAGGGGATGGGAAGATGAGAGGAGCTACCATCATTTCCCCATACATGCTGCATGCTGCTCATAGCACCAGTGGGGACCTGAGCCTGGATGTTCTCCAAGTGCCTGGACATCAGTTCTGCTGCAACCAGCATGTCTGAGTCCTGTTGGCTTTCCTCATATCTTTCCATGCTAACAGTGACTGCACCCAAGTGACTGTTTGAAGGAACTGATAAAATCGGTAGCAATAGGTTAATAAATTTCTTGGGTTTACTGACTTATTGCCATGCCTTTTTCAAGACTTGGCATGATGATGGCTTATTGAAGGACTGACATCCTGTGCAAAGATAACAGTATTTTAATTTTTATTCCCTTCCCCTAGGCACAATGAAGCCTACACATGGACAAACCCTACGTGCTGTGTGCATAACATTATTGTGGGCAAACTTTGGATTGAGCAGTATGGAAATGTGGAAATAACTAACCATAAGTAAGTTAAGAGTGTGAGCACTTTCACTTCCTGCAGGTTTGAAAAGGAAAAGCATTTGGAAGTAATTAGTGCTCTCTTGTTCTGCCTTTAGAACTGGTGAGAAATGTGTACTAAGCTTCAAGCCCTGCGGCCTCTTTGGGAAGGAGCTGCACAAAGTTGAAGGCTACATTCAGGACAAAAGGTAACAGCTTAACTCTAAATGGGAAATGGGAAACAAATGACTGCCCTTAGTTCTGAGGGGAACTATCGAACTGAATGCCTTTAACGGAGTCTGTCACTGGCAGGAACCTGCAATAGCAGGGTTATGAATTCTGCAATACCAATAATGGAGTTTTTAAAGTTGCCCTCAAAAGTTGTTCTTTCACATATTTTTGTCTGAAATGGGGACATTTCAGACCCTATTTTTGTCTGAAATCTCTTTAAGCTCTGTTGTAAACCTAATCTGATTTTCTTTTTAAAGCAAAAAGAAACTTTGTGCATTGTATGGGAAGTGGACTGAGTGTTTGTACAGTGTTGACCCAGCTACATTCGAAGCTTACAAGAAAAATGACAAGAAAAATACAGAAGAGAAGAAAAGCAGTAAACAGGTATTAATCATGTAAAGAGAGGGGATCTCAAAAGCTTGATAAGACAGCTAAATATTTTAATAGCACTTCAGAGCATTATGATTTCCTTCACTTACTTTTCTTTCCTAGTAGGATTCTAAACAGATTGGATGAGTACCAATATTAAGGAATAAAATGCTTTTCTTCTTTTGAATTTGTAGTCAAACTTGCCAAAACCTGGTGTGATCTAAATACTGTGTAGTTCGTTACCTGCCTCTTCCTCCCAAGTGACATGGAGGAAATAAATTTATGCATTAGTTGGGCCATTTCTGATCAGGTATGATAACATATTCTGGTAGGAGGGTTTTGATTGTTAGAAGCAGGACAGATTAGTTTCTTAACTTGATAGATCATATTTTCCAGGTTTTAAATGGAATTTTTTTATTGCTTTCTATTAAATTTTCACAACTGTAGAAGTGCTGGCAGTTTTTTAATTTTTCTTCACAATTGATTTTTTTTTTCTCTTGTGAAAAAACCTCACTTGTAAGTCTTCCAAACTTCTGGTCAGCAGTAAGCTTTTTGTTTAGGATGAATGGTGATGGTGACAACATACAGCTTGGTGAAGAAAATCACTTGGATAGTAGTTTAAAACAGGGATTGTTCCCCTTTGGCGACTGCAGCCAGTGGGTTTGTGGGGTTTTTTTTCTTTGGCTGTTGATAGTTTTTGAAGAAACTTAGGAGAAACTTGGAGAACTCTGAAAGCAGTTGTGCCAGTGCAGGTTCAGATTGTTGCTGTATCTGAGCTTGCTCCAGTGCTTGTCATCAGGAGAGTGGTAAAGCACTGGGGATTGCTGCTTCTCTGGGAGTCTGACCTGGAGAACTCTAGGGAGAAGGAATAAAGAAAAACACACCCTGTGTCTTTGTTCAGCTGCCTATTTGCATTTGCCAACAATGCTCAAGATGATCATTGCTTTTCACTTTGAAATGCAGCATCTTGTCGCATAAAGCTCAAGATGCAGTGTCGCTCTGACTCTAGGAAAATGCTTTTCCTACGTAATTAACAGAACTCTTTCTCTGTAGGAAACTGAAGGCTTTGTAACACTAGGTATGAACCAGGTAGTCTATGCTGAATATGTCCTCCCACTGCCCCTTGTGTCTGAGGAGCTGATATTTTCCATGTTTTTGGGGCATTTAGGTGAGCCAAGTCTCACATATGTCTGGACGCAATTTGTCTCTTCATGGTAGCGAAGGATCCATCCAGGCATGAAAGTATGTGGCTTTTTAAACTTCTCATTAGAATTTTCAGATTTATGTGGTTGTTTTCCAGATATTACTTCGTGCTACATTGCTACTAATCAAGAAATGCTTCTGCCTTCCTTGAGGGAACCTGCTTGGATGAGAGTCCTTTTGTAACTTACCCCAGATTTTCCCCTGAATCCTTTTCATTTTTATAGGAATAAAACTTGGGGGAAAATAATTTTCAGGGAACTAGACAAGCCTTCATGTATGCAAAGGTGATATTTTAGTAACATCAGAAGAGTTACAGTAGACCCACTGTTAGACCAGGATGGTTCTGCTCTGAATGAACTGGAGTCTTTATTTAATCAAGATGAAGCACTTTGTGCAGAAGTTTCAGTGCAAATACACGGAAGAGACTAACAGAGGCAATAGCAACTGCCCTCACACGTGCCTCACTTACAGAGGTCTTGCTTTGGCAGGTCTGTTAACTATCCTCACAGCAATATACTGAATACTTGAGTAGCACTGATCATAAAATATGGATTATTGTGAGAAGAGCTTGTGAAAATCCACATTTTACCTGTTTCTCTGTAATTCCTATGCTATTTTGATGTCTTGTATCCTTCAAGGCAGAAATTGCATTGTGTATTGTAGCCTTTCCATAAAAGACTTGCAGTTTGACAGTCTGATACTGAATTGTCTTTCTTTGGATACAAGGATAATTTTCTGATGTGTTCTGCTTCAAATTCTCAATTTCTGAAGGATTGATCAGGATCATTTAAAGAAGAGAATGGCAGGCTGCCAGCACAGTTCAGATACAGTCAACTAAAAGCCCTGTTTGTGTTCCTAAGTGTTGAGGGGCTGATCCTGGTCTGCACATTGCTCTGCTGACTGTTCATTATTAAAAGCACGCTGAAGGGCTCCTCAGTGAAGTAGAATCCTTACTACTACTTCTGGTTTTCTTGGAAGCATAACACGTGAATCATCTCAGAGGACAACTGAGTACATGTTGGGTACTGGATGTTTTCAGTATTAGCTGATGCAACCATGGGAGAGCAAAGCTTATTAGCAGTTAAAGCTGCTGGCCTGTAGCCAAAGTATTTAAAGCATTAGTTGCCTTTCAGTTCGGCTTTAATCTCCAGTGATCTCTGAAACGTGCTGCTGTTCTTAGCTGTGATTGTGACACCAGCTTTTCTTGGGAGAGCCTTATTCATTGTCCAGCATGGCTTTAGTTCAGTCTTCCAACATCCGCTTCTGTGGTGGAATTAATGTCAGCAGCTTCAGAGCCCAGCTGCTTTAAAGCTGGGTGTAAAATGGGAAATGGTTTAGAACTAGTTCAGGTCACACCTACACTGTGATCACCAGTTACTCTCCTGCCCCAGTAACCCTCTGTGGAACTTTTTACCTTCTGGGAAAAGTATTTCACAGTCCTGTGGCTACAGCTGCCTCAGGTTGTATGTGTCACCCTTCATACCCTTTCCAGAAGCTGTAGCTAATTTAGGATATTCATTTCACATTTGCAGTTGGCCATTTCAGTAGTGCAGTGGTTAAAGCAAAGCAGGGTTCCTCAGAGCACAGAGCAGTAGGAAGGGCTTTTTGTTGTGCACAAACTGGGCAGCATCTGCATTATGTGCTGGTGTTTCTTTGTTGTGGAAGGATGAGGAATTTGGCTTCTATTCTTCACCTTTAATGAAGCAGTAGTGAAGTTAAGTATCAGGCATGAAAACGCTTTTAGTCGAGGAAACAGGACATCTGAGGTGGAAAAATTGGCATTTCTTAGCACTTAAGCATCCAGCTTACATCTACAAAGATGTTGATTCAAGAAACTGTTGGTAGTGTTCCACTGGGAGGGAATTGGGAGTATGTGTGCTATGTTAATGCCTCAGTCCTTGACAAGAAAAGTTTCTTTGCTGGAATTACTCGCCTTTAGTCAAGGAAATAATTTTCTGTAAGTTCCAGTATTGGAATGATTGGGTGTAAATGGTTCATGACTTCAAAGAAATGCTTTTTTCTTTGTGTGCTGCCTTCAGGTGGGCAATACCGAGGAATCAGATGAGATGCCATTGCCAGACTCTGAGAGTGTGTATGTTATTCCTGGAAGTGTTTTGCTATGGAAGATAACTCCAAGGCCTCCAAATTCAGCCCAGGTTAGCTATGCTTCTCCTTATTGAAAGTGTATGCTATCCTGTTAGTCTGTATGGTTTACACAAAGCACATCCATTTGTTGTCTTTGTCATTAGCAAGTCTGGGTTTGCCTGTTTTTTGCAGCAAGCCTCCCCAGCACAACCTGAACTTTCTAATGTGGGGTTGGCAGGATAACTGTCACAGGGATCAATCTAGGATTAGTGGAATTTCTCTGGAAAATGGGATGCTTCATGTAGATAGTGGCATGGGGCCTTTCCCCACCTCTTCTCTCCACCCTGCTTCCCCCACTGAGGCTCCAGCCTTGTAAGAAATCCCACTGAAGGGCTTTTTTAGAGGCTGGACATTTCCAAGGACAGACCTGCGTGACACAAGTAGGTGTGTGAAGGGTTATGAATCTGGAGAACCACTAGGCAGAATACGAAGGTATTACGTGCAACTAAGACAAAGAATTGGTACAGAAAAGATGCCCCCACTGCAATAATCAAGGGGGAAACCTCTACAGAGATAGAGAAAATACCAGTAGGACTGGAAAAAGAAGATAAGAGAGAAACAGTGCACGGAGTAGTTGGATGCTGGCCTCCTTAAACAGAAACAGCAAGGATCACCTACACCTCCTGACAATGCAGTTTTGCTGGTATCTTGAGCAATCCTATATGGACTGATTAAGTAATACAAAAGCACTTGGATGCTTTAGACAGCAGTTTTCTTTTGTATTAAGACAGTAGCTACAGGTGTCGTAAAGCCACCTTTCATCTTTGTCTCTGAATTTCAGATGTACAATTTTACGAGCTTTGCTATGGCTTTGAATGAGTTGGACAAAGAAATGGAGAGTGTCATTCCCAAAACTGACTGCCGGCTACGACCAGATATCAGAGCTATGGAAAATGGAGAAATAGGTAAATTCATTTATGGGCAAAAGCGGTTCTGTTTTTTCTTAAAACTGAGGGACTAGAAGTAAATTTGCTGGATGAACAGCTAGAGGAAGTAGCTCCACATGCATTCCTCCATGATGCCAGGCAGTAACTCTTTAACAAACCCTTCTGCAGGCTGTGTTGAGTTTCTGGTGTCACCCACCTGTACAGGGACAGTTGGGATGGAGCTAATCTCCTTCATAGTCACCCATATCTGATGCTGTGGTTTAGACTGGTGATCAAAGCAGTGTTGATGAACAATATCTGCACAATCTTAAAGAAATACTCGTGAACTTTTCAGTTTGTCTGTTTTCATCAGCCTGATGCAGAAGGGAGTGTTTTGTTGTGCCAGTTCAGTGAAATGCAGTTAAAACTATTTAAGTGAAACTGCAATGGCTAAAAATACACATGATGCAAAGTTACACTTCACTGGGAGTTGAACACTTCTGCTGTCCTAGAATAGTGAATTAGAAATACATAATGAGACTTCTAGTGAATAGAAGTGGTATGCTTTTAGAGTAATAAAGCAGGGTGGCCAGCTTTGTAGACTTTGTAGAGAGCATGGGGGCTCTTGCTTTCTCTGGGTTGCTAATTGATTAGGGTAAGTTTCAGCTGTATAATAGGGCAACAGCTGTGCAATTTCTGAGCTCTAGCAATGAAAACCAGTGTCATGGTATAATAAAGTGCAATTGTTTCCTTTTTTTCTCAGAAGCTGATAACCATTTCTTTGAGGCTTTTAAAACAGATCAGTGAATTCCCACAACCACTGTCTCCTGCCTGTACAAGTGTTTTGTGGCCAGGATGATGGATATTTTTGATTCAGAGGATTCCCAGTAATTTGTCTGTTTAAATTTGAAGAGAAAAAACTATGCTGTTAGCAACAGACCATATTCCTTCATGACACACTAGTGGCACAAAGTTTGTATAGCAGCTAGTAATACACAGTGGGTTAGAGTGAATGGTTGATAGAAATAGTTAAGAGAGTCATTCTTGGAAGACTTAAGATGTGTATGAAATGCTTTTTGAGGATTCAGGAAAGTGAGATTGACTTTCATGTAATCTGCTTCTGAGTCTGACTTACTCCTCAGACCTTCTGGTCATCCTTCCTGCCAAAGAGAAGCAACTGTTCTGCTTGTTTGGGATGCTACATTAGTGCATTACCCAAAAAATGAAGGGATGCTGCAGAGAGACAATTCTTTGTGATTTGGAAATAAGCATTCCAAACCTCTGGTGATGAGGAACTAGACACTAGTAGCAACCTAACTCAAAACTCAACAAGAAGCAGGTGACCAGACTTCTGAAATAAATTGATCGTATCTTCAGTTTCCCTAATGAAATAAATTCTCCATATGCAATCTCTCTTAGCTCACATTTGCTGTCACATAGACACATTTCCAGGGTCCTCAGGCCATGGATAAATATATATTTAGCAGTTTTAAAGGCTAGGATGCCACTGGCTGATCATGTGCCACAGCTGGCCTGGTTTTGCTCTTAGACTAAAACCAGTAACCCTTCAGTGCTCTGTAGAAGGCTTTTTAAACAGACATTTTCTACTACTGCCCTTAGTTATTTTCTGGGTCAGATGATGTCCCTGTCTTATATATTGTGCTTTAACATTGTCTGTATTTTTGTGTATTTTTTTTCCTTCAAGATCTGGCTAGTGAAGAAAAGAAGAGACTAGAAGAAAAACAGAGGACCGCCCGCAAAAATCGTTCAAAGTCAGAGGAAGACTGGAAGACGAGGTTGGTGCCCTTGCCTCTGTGTGTGTGCAGTTATGTAAAGGCTTTGAACCTCCTTCAGGCTGAGTGTCAGTCTCCACTGGTGACATGCAGTGGGTGTTGTGGCAGCATGGAGAGCAGACAGACAGTGTCAGGTCTGGCAGTGCCGCTGTTGTGTGTGCAGACTCGGTCCCAGCGGGATGTAGCGCTTCCAGGGGGAGCGCCAGGCTTGCTCTCCATTCCTTCCCTCAGTGCTTGTGCACCCATATGCAAATACAAACTGTTGTCTTCTCTGAGCACTCCTTGGTTCTGACATGACAAAGATGTTACCTCTGACAGCTGCTTGTAAGGACTGCTGTTGCTGGCTACTTTATAATTGCCTCAAATTTGCATGCCTGGCCAAAGAGAGGAGGGAATGTTCCCCCTTGTGAGCTTGCCCATGGCTTCTCAGCCCAGTGGCTCGGTGCTGACAATGCTGTGTTCTCAAAGTTTATCAACCAATTATCCAAGACCCTGCCTTCTTTTGGAGGGGGCCCCTAACTACAAAAGAGGAGCCTAAGGGCAAAGTTAGCATACAAGGGACCTGCCAGGATGTCTTGGGGATTTTTTGGGGGCATTTTCTTTAAACTATGAGGCATCAGCTGGGAGCTCTTACACACAAGCCAAGAAGAAACTGTGAAAACCTGCCCAGATAAATCTAGTTTGACCAGACAAAGCCTATTTAAAAGCATAGTAGTGAGTTGGCATTATATTCTCAGGAATAACAACAGTAGGGCTAAACTTTCAGTAAGCAAGGTTCCTCTCTTCTCTGTTATTAATACAGTCAGACACTCTGGATTAAATATCTTTAAAATGTTTGTAACTATAAATCACATTTTTCTTTTTTTTTCTTTTTTTTTTTTTAATGAAGTCACCCATCATCCCAAAATCCAAGGTTTGGACATGTCTGCCTTTGTCTTTTTCCTGTGCCTGCTCTCCTGAAGTGTTTGGGTTTGTTTGCATAGAGACTGATGGAGAATAACATCTTTGTAAAGCTTCTAAGTGCTGGACAGCCTTGCACCTCTTGCTTCCTTTCCTGAATTCAGAGGGGTTCTAGCTCTCACCAGGTGTTTTCAAACCTGGGATAGGTACATAGTATTCTTCCAGGTGCCTGAAGCAGCTTAAATATAGCTCAAAGCACCTGAAGCTAGAAATTGGGGAATTCCCATGGAGCTGTGGTTTTTGGGTTATATAATTAGCACAGATGCCGTTCACAAGGTTCTGCAACTGCTGTTGTGCGGATTGTGTAGACCTGTTCAGCACGAGACTGGGATATCCTTTAAGAAGTCTTTGCTTTCCAGATGTTTCTAAAGCTTTGGCAGAAAATTCTGGTGTCTGATCTCTTTAGTAGGAATGCCAGGTGTGGCTGCCTGTAAAGGATGAACATTAAATTTAGGGAGAGTTGTGCTATGGGGGGGAAGAGTGCATGCTGTGAAGAACTCTCCTACCTGTTCCCAGGTCATCTCTAGGTCTTATTCTGCAGTGCATTATGAACTCAGATCTAAACCACTGCCATTTCCTTGCTACAGAAAACAGGCTTCTTGCTTTGTCTAGTAGAATTCCTCCTTCCTAAGACAATTTTCCAAAGTTCCCTCTGATTTTTTTTTTTTTTATATATATAATTTTATTATTCTGAATCCACTTTAGAACTGGGGTTTTGGTGTTTCTCAAGAGGTGATTAATGTTGAACACTTAATATTTTAGATGCATACCAGTAATCTTAAGTCTTGAGTAAAAAATATTTAATTCAGTTCTGAAATAGAGCAGTGGTCTGTTGATTTGGATGAAGTCTGTTCTGTCATTCCCACATCACTGATGGGTTTAGGTCTTACATATCTCTCAGACTTAGCTCTTCCCATTGCCTTTCCTCTTGCTATTGAAGTAGGCAGACACTGGAGGAGGGGCACTCTGTCCTGACCCGTACAAGTGTTGAGGGCACACTAATGAGCTCTGGGGTGGTAGAATTTCTTAATCTGAGAGGTGAGGTCACTGAGCCCTGTTTCATGGCAAATGTTTGGCTTTAGCTCTGGAATGAGCTGCTGTCACCAGTGAACTGCACACCTAAGCTGATCCATACACCTCTTACTTGGGAATAGCTGACTCCTCCTGTGGGAGGAGAAGCAGGAGTGAGCTGTGTACAGTACTAGGGGTGAAAGACTTCAGTTAACTTAACCAGAGCAGCAGGAGAGCCACTGGAGTGTTCACCTGTTCAGTTACTCCCAAGAAGGCAGCACAAGGCATTTCTTCCAGCACAGCTCTCTCAAGTCCTTTGAGCCAAGCAAGACCTGCCTGTTGGCTGCCCTGCTTTATAACATAACCCTGCAGGACTGGTGGCCTTTAGGCTTTTGCCTTTTAGAGAGATCAAGTCATATTTGGTTCAAATGTGCTTTTTCTCTCCTGAAGCATTATGGTGCTGGAGCAGGGAAGAGCAGTGTTTAACAGGCTGCCTTGCACACAGATGATTTACTTAAGTGTGGTCACTACAGTGAGTCACAGAAAGAAACAACTGACTTCTGTGGTCAGTGAGGAGCTGAAAGGAAGCTGTGGAGCACACTAACCACAGAAACAGCTCCTACCAAGCTGGCTCATGCCATAAATGTGGTTTGTCAAAATACAGAAGGAAGTTAAAATGCTTGAGGTCTGGTACTGTGTGCTGTTGAGGCACAAGATTAAGTAACTGGGCCAAACAGAAAGTGGCATTCAATGTACACAGTATGGTGCCTGCAGATTAGGCACGAGGAGAGAAGAAAGGAAAGAAAGCAGGTGCTCAACTTGAGTGTTTCTATTAATAACAAGCTTAGTAAAAGCTTTCAAGTAGCTCTATGCAGATGAATCAGCTTTCGGGGCATTCAGATGGAGCCTCCTGCTGCCAACAGTGTAACACAACATAGTTAACTTGTAATAATCCAGAACTCTTCCTGCAGCCTGGGGGTGATGTTTCATCTACACTGAGGGTAGCTGGCACACTTGTTCCAAGTTACCTGCTGGTCAAACCAGAGGGGGAAGGAAGCAAATGCACATGCAGTGGAAACAAGGTCAAGTCACTTGTGAAGAGCAGAGAGATGAGTTATATAGGGATGAGGTATGGAAGGCCAAGGCAAAGCTGGAACTTGGCAAAGTATGCAAAAAATAACACAAAGGGCTTCTATACATATGTTAACCAGAAAAGAAAGGTCAAAGGTGATCATTTTTAAGGTGTCTTCCAACCCAGGTTGCTCTACAATTCTATGATGAAGTGCATTGCAAAACAAGGCTTTAAACAAACAAGGGGTAATCTAGATCCAGGGAAATAATATTTGTTTTCAGGACTGCAGTGCTTGTGTTGTTTACATTCCTTGCAAAAACTTACTGCTTTTGCATGCCAGAATGGTTGTTCACAACTGCTTTGAAATAAAGCTGTATCTGTCCTTTTTTATGCACTAATCTTGGCAGCTTCCAATGGCAAAATATTGGTGTCAGTAATTCCATCTCAGAGATATTTAAGCAGTGTAGCAAATGGGGAAATGTAGTCACTGAAGATGACTTTAAACTCACATATAAATTTAAAACCAAGAGGGCTCCTGCAGTAATTATTTTGTGCAGTAAACTGCTGAAGATGCCACAAAGCAGTTCTGAACTTGTACAAGTGAGTCTTACTAGCTTCACTAACATGCTGTGTGTTTCCTTGCAGATGGTTCCACCAAGGCCCCAATCCCCACACTGGTACACAGGACTGGCTTTACTCTGGCAACTACTGGGACAGAAACTACTTTAACTTGCCTGATATTTATTAAAATGCAGTAAGGAGCCTCTGACTGATACAAATAAGTCTTAATCCATTTTAATGTTTTCCCTTGTTTTACTTATCTCCTGAAAATACTGACATGTTATCAAACAGAATATTAAGCATCTCTGCAATAAATCTGGTGGTACATGATCTGCAGTCCTAAAGGTAGGGGGAATAACTTTTCTGGCTGATGGTGGGTCCTGCGTGGACAAAGTCGCTGTGGTTTCAAGCTGTCCTGAGTACACCTATATTAGGTTGTGGTGTATGAGGAATAGAACACCTTCAGCTGTTCTGTGAATACTTTATTTTGTAGATAACATTGGCACAAATAAAACCGGTTTTATTTATTGTGACATGGGAAAGTTTAAAAAGCACACAAAGTAATTGCAATATTCTATCCTTAAATGAAGAAAAGGGTCTCACTTCTGTAAAGATGTAATTTTTCATAAAGTGACTTTTCTTTAACTGAAGTAATTCCCTTGAAGCCTGAGCTCTGCTTAGGAGATTCCAGAAGTGTTCCCATCTCTGGAGCAGTAATGCAGTTGTTTAAGCTGGTAACATTACTCAGAGGTTATTTATTCAATGTTTTGTGCAGTGTGTTTTGAATTTTGCTCTCCTGTTTTGCTACCAACCTTACGGTTTAAGGAATTAAGAGCCATTTAAATATCTACAGATTTGATTTGACCTGCACACTAGTAACAGGTTTTAAAAGAATCTGTTTCATGCACTAGAAGTTCCGGTGCCCAGCACCACTGCAAGAACCTAACCAGTCCAGGAATGACCTGGTGGAACATGGCAGGGGGACAGGACTGTGTCTGTACTGTGCAGACTCCCTGGGAGGAAGTCTTGTGCATTTCAAAGGTAGTACAGCACCTCAGTGAGGCCTCCTGTGCACAGCTGCTTTACCCCTTTTCAGTGGGGTGCATTCAATCTTAGTCTGTTTATATTGAACTGTGTACAGAGCTTCTGGAGGGCGAGCTGCTCTTTGTACAATATTTTAACTGCTGTCTGGAGGTTAGTGTTAATTGAATAATTTAATTGCTACTAAATAAAGGCTTCAAAACTTCTTGCTTACAGTCTAAAATGAGTGGTGTTCAACAGTGCTGACCCCTTCTGAGCAAGCTTCATCCAAAACCTGCTGCAGTAGGAGGACAGGTAGTATGTTTCTCTGTGCTCCAGGGACCTCTCTTCAAGGAAGAGTCTTCTTCCAGGGGGTGGGGAGGGCTGGGGAACTGAGAGCTTCCTGCAGCTTGAGCTTTGAGTGGACTACTGAAACTGTTAATAAGGCAATGAGATGCTTTCTTTTTTTATTCTAGGCACTACTCGCATTACCCAGGTCCTGATGCTAAGACATATTAGCATAGATAAGGGAAAGCTTTTTCCTTGGCAGCCTTTCCTGTGAAGGGCCAGCTCTCACAGTGACCTGTAGATGCAGGAGTTTAATACCTCTTCTATCTGCCTTTACTCTGGCCAGAGCTTCTTGAAATCTGTCTTGACTGCTGTGCAGCTTCCAGGTGTGAGTCTGAGACCTGCAGAAGCAGCGTGGCCGTTGGGTCGGTGCAGCTCACACAGCACTGAACACTCAGTGCTAAGGAAAGCAAAGCATTTAGTTCCTGCCTGCCCCCCATGACTACACCATGGCAGCACGGTGAGAGGCTGCATGGCTGCTCCCTGGAACAGCTCCAACAGATGTGGCAATGGGCACAGTTCGTGCAAAGTGAACATTGGGGATGTTCAACGTGGGAATGCAGTTCTAGTTGCTGGCGCTTGTTTTTGTGCATTTGCTTAACATTATTTGATTTATTGCAATGTAAACTCCATCCATCCTGACCTCTTCCTCAACTGTAAACAGCCTCTCTTCTCTACCTGTTTAAAAATTAACAAACTCAGTATGTAAGTGTGGAAGAACTACTTTAGGTGCTGCCTAAATGCACTCTAAGGGGGGAGTATTTTGCCCCACTATGGATATTACACAAATGCTAAAAGTTCAGGCTACAGACAAAAAGATATTTATAAATATAAGATTAAGAATGTGGTTCTTTCAGTCTAAAATCAGAGCAGGACTTGCAAACAGTTACAAGCAGAGGAAGGCAGTGTGGGTGTGCTATATAGGACAGCTAGTTTAACAAATCATCTATAACATTATTTTATTTTGAAAAACATTAAATTAAGTTTCTAGTAATAAAATCCAAACAGTAGCATGTTCCTGTGTGGGAAGCAAGCTTACTTCTTCAGTACCCTGCTCTGGCCATGGGGTCTGATGTAATGGTAGCCTATCCTTGCAGAACTGTAACTTTCTGCAGGAGCACTTGTTCCTGTGTTTTCCTGCCAGCTGGTCTTTGCAGACATCAGCCAGAGGGATGGCAACTGGGAAAACATTGGCTTGTATGGCTTGGCTGCACTTTCAGCTGCAGAATTGAAACCAGGGCTCATCAGGCAATGCAGTGGATCTCCTCCTTGCACCAGCATCTGGCTGTCCAAAGATGGCACGGGTAAGAAATAGGTTTCCAGTCCTCTATGTTCTGAACATCAGGGCCCACTAGAACAAAAAGTGAAGAATTTTCCCACTTCGTTTTTCTTGCATCACATAATTTGGAGCAGATATTTGTGACAGCTGACCATGTTGTTGATCTTTTCCCCTGGAAAAGCTGAGCATTGCCCAGGAATAAAGACCCCCACCTCCAGCAGGACAAAGGCTTTGTGGTAATTTTTGTCTCAACTAAGTTAGACAACAGAGGATCCACACATTAGAGTGTGGTGGATGTCCCAGGCACCTGAGGCTAAAAAGACAGAAACAATTGTTGAATCAGGAGCAGTGAGTTCCAGTCATGTTGTAAATCATTGTTTAAAACAAACACACCTCGACCTAGAAAGCAAGCATAATACAGAAGGCATCTGGGACAGTAAACACCATTTGGTATGTGGGTGACAAACACCTGCAACCTAGAAAATAAAATGAAAAAATAAAATTCATTATCAGAGCAGAGGCTTTTTTTGTCTGCTATTTCTGAAACTGAACTTTGACAAACTTGCCTGAAAGTTTGGCTTTTTTTACAAAAAGCCACTGTTAATCTAAAAATCTACCTAAGCTCAACTCTCCTTTACAAAAGGCTCTGCTGTTCCAGGGAGAGTAGGGGCAGGACAGCTCCACATTGGAGGATCTCTCCAGCTGGGCAAGAGCTGAGCTGGGCACATGCCACCAGAGGGAAGAGATGCTGGTGAAAGCCTCACCTAGAGAGATGGGCACCAGCTCTCTTGCTCCTTGTGGAAGGATGACCATGCTTGGCCCACTTAGCCCAGCTGCAGAAATGCACCAAGTCCAGCCACCACAGGCAACCACCACCACTTTTTTTTCCAAGTTGAAAAACTTAGGTCACTGCTGGAATAAATGATTTTTCAGGCAAGGAGAATCAAAACTAGGGCTCTGACTAGTCACCTCTCTTTAGCCACAGGGCACATGGATTACATCTTAGGTCCCTGACCTCTGCTTCAGAAAATACAGGTTTTCAGCAAGATCATTTGGCATCAATGGGCAGGTTCCCATCACTCTTACCTGCTTCCTTGACCTCAGGAGTACAGAGTCCCGGCCATAGTCACATTTCTGGGACCAAATGGTAGTGAAATCTAACATGTGCATGGGGGGCAGGCAGTGTTGGTTCAGTAGTTTCTTAGAAGTCACCTCTAACCCTGCATTGCACTGACAAGAGGTGATCTTGCATTTATTTACCACTAAACTGTAGAGCTGGAAGCTGGAAATGGGAAGATGACATGAATGCCCAAACTTTCTTACCTGACAAGACAAACTTGCTCAGTTTGATTCCACTTACACTGTAGATTCTGTTCTCTCAGGATGGCAATTAAATCATCATCAGATGATTTAACTACAACTAAGGTTGTACTCAAGGCCTGGCTTGCATTTAATGGCTGCTTCATCTTTAACAGATAATTTGTTTGGTCTGCAAAGGGAATTACTTTGGAAACTGCTCTATAAAAGATGGAACCTCTGCATCCATAATCAGCTCATCATCCCAACACATTGATACAACCTCACTGGTTGAGGTAACCTTGGTTTCACTTCAGAAAGGTACAGCCTGTAATGGATCATGAGGAGCAGGTGATGGTGGAGGTGAAAGGTGATGATTGTCTGTAAACCCAGCACAGTAGCAGAAGAGAAGGCAAGTCTTTCAATGCATCATCACAGCTCAGCACTGAATGTCAGCACAATCACAGCACAATTTCTGAATGACATCAGAAATTATGAGAGACATTATTCAAAGCATTACAGAGCCAAATCCTCTCTGAAAAAACATTATTCTGCCTGCCAGCCCAAGCCAAGTCAGACCCATTTATGACCTGTCAGTATTGGGCAATGCCACAGAAAGGAACAGCTGCCTTGCAGCTGTGCAATCCAGTTAGCTCCCTATTGGTGCACAATCCCCAAATCCTCTACTGGCACTGTGGGTGGGAGACTCCAGAGGAAACCTTGCTCCTAGCCTAAGTGCTGTGACTGTCACTGCCCAGGTGCCTTCTGGATGGTTGGACAGGGAAGCTTCCTTAATACAGGCATTCAGATGACAACTTCTGAATTACACAGCCTCTCTCTCATCATATTTGAAAAGTCACAGCAGTCAGGAAAAGTCCCCAGTGACTGGAGAAAATGGAGTATCACATCTGTTTTTAAAAAAGGTGATGAGGACTGTAGGAGCTACCAACCAATCAGCCTTACCTCTGTGCCCGGTAAGATCATGTACAGATCATCCTGGAAGATACATCAAAACATATGGAAGACAAAGAGGTGGTGAAGGACAGCCAACAAGAGCTGCAGCTTCTCCAGGGGCAAATAGTACCAGACTGCTCTAGTGGCCTTGGACGATGGAGTGACTGCATTAGTGGACGAAGATGAGCTATGAATGTCATCTAGCTGGACTTCTGGAAGGTCTTTAACAGTCCCTCCCAACATTTTGGCTGCTAAATTGGAGATAGATGGGTTTGATGGATAAGAAAGTGGCTAGATGGGTGGAAACAAACCAGCAGTAAGTGGACCCTCAAGGGTCTGTACTGGGACCAAAACTATTGGTAACAAGTCTGTAGCTGGCTGTGGTGCAGTTGATTTACCTGAGGGAAGAGATACCATCCAAAGGGACCTGGACAGGCTTGAGGACTGGGCCCACACAAGCTCCATGAAGTTCAGCCAAGGCTGAGTGCAAGATCTTGCATCTGCCCACAGCATTCACACATTCCCATGAGCTGCTGCCTTTTCCTCCTTCCCACACTACCATGAACCCTGCTCCTGCTTTCTGCTGCTGACTTGCTTAATGCCCAGCACAGGCAGAACCCTTCTAAGCAAGTGCCTTTGCCAAAACCTGTTTTCCTCACTGGCAGCCAAGCCAGACATTTCTTCCCAGCACAGGATGAGGGCAATTTTTCCCTCAGCCTTAGGCTATGATGCCCTCACACAATCTAATGCTGCAACCTGTGGAAAGCAGAAAGGCTGCGGCCACATCCCACCCCTCTGCCAGCTGTGGTGAAGGGATGAGTGCACAGACCATCCCCTGCTTACAGCCTGGCCTTTTAAGACAGGTGACATTCAAAACCTAAGAGATTTGAACCAACAAACTGCAAAATACAGCACCTGAGAAGCAATGTTCCTTGGTTACCTCTGGCAGAGGCTCAGAGGACACAGCTGGAGAAAGTAACCTCTTCAGCCACACTCCAAGAGGAACAAGGTTACTCCTTTATAATGGCTTTGTTTGTAGTGCAGAATGTTATGACTGCAAGGGCAAACCCTGAAACAAACCTCACCTGCCCAGGTGATTGGAACAGGTGACATTTGCTTCCCAGCACACATTATTAGTAGGTACACACAAGATCATTTTCTGTTCCAATACAACAAGCACAAGAAAGGTCACCATGTAGTGCCATATTTTCAAGGTTACCTCTGTGTTTTGGAGGATCATGAAGACAGAAAGATTACATGGGCAAGGCATGATCAGGAGTCTGCTGAGGTATAAAAACTTTAACCACCAACATTGCTGCAGATCAGCCTTCGTTATAGCTGGAAAACCATCATCTACCTACTTGCTCTTGCATTCTTGGATGTCTGCATCTTACACAAACCTGAGGGAACTCCAGCAGTACTGAAGATTTAAAACTCATGGGTGCTAAAGCATTTAGAAAATCTACGATAGCTTCTTTTTAAAAGTAACATACTTACAGCAGAACTCGGCTAATTTTGAATGACTTTCAAGTTCATTCACAGGAAAGTATGCTAATGGTACACTCACCACAGAATGCTTCTTGAATCCTTAGTAACTTCTCAAGAAAACTTCTCACATTATTGCTTCAGTCCTGGAGAGTGACAACACAGATGATAGTATTTAAAACATTAAATATTCATATGTTATGACTTGTGGAACTAGGAAGAAGAGCTTCCTATAGAAAGAATATTTCAAGAATATATGTATGAGAAGTAGAAAATGCATCATTTTTGCAGTAGGGAGAGCAATCCAAAGTCTAGATTTCTGTACTGAGGGCACATGGAAGCAGCACACCTTGATAAAGGCATTACGCATACCTGAGTGCAAGGGTAGCCATGATTACTTTGAAACCATCCTCAGTGAATACAGAGCAGAGGAGAACTTGCACATTTGCTTCTCTGGAAAACTTTCAGAACTCCAGGTATGCAAATTTCTGCACAGCAAAAGCTTCAAAGATGCTTAAGTACAGATGTCATACACCACAGAAAAATGTATTACCAGAGGTGACAGAACTGAAGCATAAACCTCCATAAATACTTGAAAAGGCTGCAGGACCTAACATAAAATTCTGTGTGTCTGAAACTAGAGAGCAGCTATAGGGAAAAATATGTCTGGAAACTAAATCACTGTGCTGGAACTTTAATGCTGGTTTTGGAAGCCTTCAAGAGCAACATAACAGGTACTTTATTAGAACACATCACCCTTTGGCCCCATAAGGAAGGGCCTGTCAACCCACGAGCAGCCCACCCAGCTGAGGTCATTGCCTTGTCCTACCACATCCTGCTCCTTAGGAAAAGTAATAGCTTCCAAACAATGTTGAAATCTAAGAGCCTGGCCAGAAGTTCAGCAAATCAAAGTCCCAGATAAAATTTATTTTTCTACCAGAAAAGGTACCAGGTCATTCATTAACTGGGAAGAAGTCTGTGTCCCAGCAGTACAACTATCTTTTTTCAATACAGTAAACACATTGCTTTTAGTGAAAGACTGGGAGGTCTTTATTACAAAAATGATTTTGCCTAGAAACTTCTGACAATCTCTTTCTCCCTTCTCAAATCCTCAACTCAGACAAGTAATTTTTTTTTTCCTTTTAACCTCTGCCCATCCATCTCCTCTAGGTAAGCACAGCTTGCCAGAAATGCCTGAACACCACTGACCAACAGCCAGTCCCACTGAGCTTAACAGATTGCTTGACTGGAACACTGTCATGGAATAGGTCACATCAAAAGATAAGCAGCATTTTGGAAAAAGCAGCAGTGGAAAAATTAGGGCTAACAGTCAGACAACTACACATGAACTCCCACTGGCTGGCTCTCACTGGTGGTTAAAGCACAGGGGTTTAATAGATTGTGAAGATCCTGGGCAATTGTGCAAAGGGATTCTGAGCAGAAGCAGGGAAGAAATATGCAACTAATATGCACCTACACTGGTAACCTGTGGTGGGTCCAGGTGTGGAGTCTTAACACACATCAAAAAAGTGATCAGAAATGGAAATAATTCAGCATTTAATTCTGGAAAGGCTGCCTTTAAGTTGAATTTCTGTGTGGTAGGAAACAGGTGGGGAAGAGGACAGGTGAGCAGGAACACTTTTCACCATCTCCTAACAATAGCACACTTTGTGACTTGAACAAGTCTATTATTTTTAAATTTCGCTTTTCCTCTGTACTCTAGGTTGTCTGCAAAGCTTCTGACAGATGCCACTAGCTGCCCAATTGCCTTAAAATAAAAAGATTAGCATAAATTTACTTAAGATTAGCTTTAACAATATTTGTTTTGGATTGCATAACTTCTAATGAAAGTGCTCCCTACCACTGTTGGTGTTTCATAATAATTGCTGGAAAGAGAAGTTGAGTGCTGCACAGGCTGCTCTGCTTTCACCCCACTGCAAGGTTTGATCAGTCCTACACCAACCTAACACCTACCTCATTTCAGACTTCAGCAGGTACAGAGCAGTTCTTAAACACAAGTATAATCAATGGCTGGAAAGACAATCACATGGTTGCAAATTGGAAAACAATGCAGTACAGCATTTAGGGAATTTTATTTAGGAATAAAGCATAACTAGAATATGAAACAAGCATTCAAAAATTAAGAGAAATTAAAAGTGCTTGCTTTAGAGTAAATTAGAAACACTTTACAAAGGTGTAGGAATGCAACAAATATAAATGTATGTGGTTCTTTTTCTTCAATGAAGAATAAGTGAATTTGATGTCTTAAAAATGTACTTTAAAGCTCATTCACTCTGTGGTTGAGCTCAACATGCCATGTAACTCACTTGCTAATCCAGGAGACTGCAATTATACTGAAAGAACAAAGGCTGGAGGTAACTGCTGACTAGAAAACCTTGTTACAGAATCACTTAACATCCGAGTTTTCCCAGTATTGGTATCATCTTGTTCAGGAGGCCACCAATTAGAAGTCAAACTCAAGAAGCAAAGGAACAAAATTCATGTCCACATTTCTTTTAATTTTACTCAGAAATATAAAAGTGCAAGTTCTGTAAATTAACAACATTTACAGTACATCACAATAAATATGCCACCTTGTGACATCTAAAAATTCTAGTTATTTATTTGAAATGAGTCGTACTGAGATAAAAACTGCATCAACATCAACAAAAAATACCTGTCCCAGTAAAGATGGCCTTAACATATTAATTAGCAAGATGCATATTCCATTATTGCTATTAGACCATGCCTCCGAGTTCCACAGTATAAAAACTTACTAGTTTACACAAAAGACCATTGATTTTTTTCTCATCACAGGCACAATCTAACATAAAAAATAATTTTGCCATACACAGTGTAGGAGGGTCTCCTACGAGGAGAGGGGGAAAAAAAATTAATACAGAAACATACATATGTCATGATTTTCTAAGCCCACAGGAAAGCTGCACTTTGCACAGAGTTATAGAACTGTTACATGAACATATAGTGTCTTTCTATACCCACTCCTGGCCTGGTGAGAACAGGCCTTTTAGTAAATTTACTACAATTTTCTAGCTACCTCCAAGTATGCAGACTCTAAATATCCCAACACAAATCGCATGCAGGTGCTTTGTGTCCTGAACAGCCAAGTCTCACATCATATTTAAGGAGTGTATTTAAAAAGAATTTTGCCAGTAGCTGCACCATTCCTAGCTATTTACCCAGAACAGACTGTCTGATTGCAAAACATTAAAAGTCAGATAGGACAAAATAAGATTTCAAGTACATTAAAGCCCATTTTTAAAATAATTATTTGAACTCTAAGCAGTCACTATATACATATACAATATATAATTTTCTAGTCAATACTTATTTGGATTGACCAAATAAGGTTGAACACTCATTTATGACTCAATATTACTGTCAAGTGGAATAAAAAAACCCCAGTGTACTACCTGTAACACACCTAGATTATAGAAAAATAAAACTGTTTTTTTAAAGAGTTCCTGCTTTCCTTCAGGAACTGCAACAGAAATGTTAAACTGCTCTAGGAATGCCTTTCATAGCAGAACTGTGTCTTTCTAGAGAGAAATAAAAGTGTCACAACCATTTCATGTGGCCTACCAAACAGGACATTACTTCTCTCCTCCGTATCAGTCTTGCTTTAGATGTAACCTCAAAAGCATATCAATGAAGGTTAGGTGTGGGTAAAGTCTAGAACTTTGGTGACATGCTCTACAAAAAGCTAACATGAAATAAAAAAAAAAAAAGCTTAAGCTAAGGAACTGTTTAAGGCAACCTGACCAAAGTAAAGATAAGGCTTTTGGATAACAATTTCCAAGGATATCCAGTTTTCTTAGCTTTGCAAAGTAATATAAATCAACTAACTTTATGGTCAGATTTCCATTCATAAGCTTCTTTAAAAAAATATTTACCTTCCTAGAATATAATATTAGCTGAATATAAAGCATAAGGAAATAATACACATTACAGACAAAAGTAAAAAAAAAAATAAAAGCTACAGATAAGCACACTGATGGCCAAGTATTAAAAATTAATATGGTAATTGCAAAAGTTTCAGGCTCTCTGAGGTATTTCAATAACTTAATGCCACAGGCTTGAAATACTATACAGAGACTGAAGATACTGTAATATTGGTGTAACTAGCAAAGCAGATTTGTGGGTTGGCATTTTGTTTGGTTGCAGGTTTTTTAAATACCTTTAAAGGTCGCTGCTATAAGGATCCAGCAGCTTGAATGAAAACCATGTGAAATCTTAATAACATGATATTCAGAATATAAGAGCCGAAATAAGAACTGCCCAAGCAGTAGCTGCATGTCAAAGCATTTGTCTGGAATGTACCAGAAGCAAAAAATCTAAATATTGACATCATTGATATCACAAATATGAGCTGGGTTGGGAGGAAAGGGATAAAGAATAAAAGGGGGTGAGAGGTTTAAAATTCACCATTAGTCATCATGAGGTAACTGGCATAAGCCACTAAAATTTAACAAGATCTGCTTCTTGTGGCTGAACAGTTTTCCTCCTCCTCCTGTGTACTGGCTTATACTTGGAGAAAAAGGACCATTCTGACCATTTCCAGCTTCAACATTTAAGCCAATTACTTATATTGCATTATTGTAATCAAACCAAAAGTGCTCCTCCTGGCAAATTTTAGATGTAGATCTGTTTTAAAAGGTAAAAATCCACCTTGTCAATGTTGCTGAAGTAAACCATGTGCTTATTTAGGCTCACCCACAAGAGTTACAAGTAATTGTGTTCAGCTTGGTTTGAACAAAATAAAATATGAAGAGTTAAAAACACAAGGTCACTTAACCTTCTTTCTGGTTGATTTACCTTTAGTTAAAATTGTAATGTTTTTACTCAGCCATACCAACTCTGACCATACTAGGAAAGTGTCTCTGGCACAAGTGGTTTTCAGAAGAAAAGCTGTACTTCCCAACAGCTCTTTCTTCTGCTTCATCCTAAAGTGCAGAACTGTGGGAAAGGACATCAAGCCTTCCTGTCGGTCACTGTGGAACCACTTCCCTTAGAGAGGCTAAGGCTGCGTGTATGCGGACGTGCAATCTGTTCTCAAAGTCATAGCCAGAAAATTCCTCCTGAGGGGGGAAAAAAAACAAGGGAAAAAATCCCAAACATATACCTATTAGCCTTCTTCACTTCAGGGTATGAAGATAATTTTGCTATTAATGCTTTAAAAATCACATTGCAAAGCAGTCTGAAGAAAAGAGGTGAACTGGCGATTACATGTTGCAATATCCCCACATTACCCACAGCAAGGAAATTATTACAGAAATTCCAAGTTGATAAAGAAAGCAGATTGGAGCCCATGTAGTTGAAGAGCACCTGAAAGGTTCTACTAGTCCAAAAGCTCTAGAAAATCCTAACAGGCCCAAGGCAGGAACCAGTTGGAACAGACAAGAAATGGAGAATTGTCATTTTCAAAATTTTTGTAGCCAAATCTCGGTAGAAAAACTTATCAAGGTTTTAACACTGCAAGAGCTGTCAGTGATGTGAGCTCTGTGTGATGGCTGACCTAGGAGCACCTATCTATGGAGCAGCACACATAAATGTGTATCATGCACATTAATGCACATCTACATGACAGGAGCTGTAGATTACAGGTGAAGGACACCACCACTTAACACCCACTCACCCTGCCCCAAACCCCTGAAAACACAACCTCCCAAATGCTCTTTCATCTCAGACAGTTAAATTAGAAAATGCCTTAGTTTTTACCTTGGCTTGGAGCAGTAAGGTTTTGCCTCTTGGCACAGTCTACAAAAAGACAAACATTGCATTGGAAACACATCACAAATTTTACAGAAAATACTTTAAGTAAATAAGCTGGTGAGACTGGAGTAGCATCTCTACCTCTGAAAAAGGTACTGAGCAGACAAAACCCTCTCAAATTAGGAAACTGGAAATACTAATGAGGCACCCAGGAGAAGCACTATTATGTATTTCCAGTCTTCTACAAAAAGGAGAAATTACAGAAATTATAAAATCCTATTAAGAAAGAGTAGGGACTCTTTCTTAACCATTATGGAGCTCTAGCATGACACCCCAGCTACTAAATGAAATTTTGTATCAACAGGATCCACTCACCTCCAGTTCTAGCTCTTGCCTTCCCCTACCCCATCCCCACTTTATTGAAGTCAAGCACCATTTACCTCCTCATTTCCTGAGTGCCACAAGAGGGAGTTTCCTCCACATCCTTCATATGCTAAACGCTACCACAGCTCCTCCAGCCCTCAAACACCCTACATGAGGCACATTCAGTTACTGTGTGCACACACTACATGTAAACCAAGAGGAAGGAAGGACTCCTCTCACATTCTTCAAATCTTAACATACCTTCACTACCCACCATATTTTTATGGTTTTTTTAAGAGACACCTGACATGATCAAATTTAAACATGCAGGCAGCAGGAACATTATGGAACTCAGACCTTCCTTCCAGGCTTCAAGGCCCAGCTCTAAGTCTTAGGGCAGCAGGGTTTTCAAAAAGGAAATCAGTTTTAAAAGCATTTTCTAGTTCTGTCCTTTGTCATGATAATTGTTTCTGCTGAAAGATTTTCCTCTCCTTCCCCCTTTAAGAGCAAGGCTCAACTAAGCCTGACAACACCAGAACTACTGAAAACAGAATCTTAAGAATATGAGACACTATCAGCCCAACTACTTCATATACTACATACAGTGAAGGGGGGGTTCAAGTGATTACCCTCTTACCACTTCCCCCCTAACCTGTCATCTGATTAATGACACAAGGTGGCATAAACTCCAAGGATTGGAGTTAAACATTTGAGGAGGGAAACAGCACCAAAATTGCTGCACAAGTTGCTCTGGTTTAAGATTCTCAGAGCTAGGGTATGTGCAAAGACCTGAACAATTACATGTACTGTCAGCCAAGCCATTTGGACAATCTGAAAGCCAGGTGAATTATTTTCTTACTCATCCTGAACAACAAAACCCTTATTACTCAGGGTGGAAGTCAAAATGCCCACAACAAACAGCTCTAATGGAATTTAAATGACTAAAAAAAACCACTTGCTATTTTGGGAAGGCATCAAATTCTGTTTGGAGAGGATAAGTACAGGTGAACTTTGAATGGCATCCAACAGGGTATTAAATAGGTAAGAAAAGGACCCTAGGCATCTACCACACTAAATACCATCTGCAGACAAGAAATCCCTGCCTACTCAGGGCATTCTGGCCAGGCTTTTGTTGCCACCAGCAGCAGGAACACTCTCAATATTGAAAAACGAAGCCATTGTGACCTAAAACACATTCCATTTCTTAGATTGAACTCCCCTCCCCCAAAAAGCTGTAAGTTTCTTTATGGTAGGTATAAAACAAATTTTTTAAATTGTATTTTTAACATGCACAGTCACCTCCAAACTTGGTTTTATTCCTTGCATAGTGGTATGTTGACTCCTTCCACTACTTTTGTTAAGTTTAAAAATAGGTCATGCTATTACCTCTGGATTGTCTAACAGGATACAGCCAAGTTCATAGCAAGCATATGGCTGGACGTACAAGTTGCTTTGACGGCAGAGTTCATCTTTAGCAGCTCGCTGAAAATACTGCAAAAATGAAAGGAAAAAAAGCAACCAAAGACTGCAGAAGTACATTAAAATTGACTGCTTGTTACTTCAATGCAGAACTTTAGGCTGTAGAAATTAGCCAAAGCTAAAATGAGAATACATTAAAAATTTATAAAGGTATAGATTCCTAGATTTTTTTACCAACACTACTGTATCAAGGCAAAATTATTAGTTTGGATTTTTACAAGTATTATAGTGACTGATTCAAGAGTTTTCCAACTTCATATGGAAAAAAAATATTAGCTCTAACAAGAAACTGTGACATCAAAGATGAAGTGCCCAGATTATTTATGGTATGTTTGAGAGAAATGGGGCAGTGGGAAGGAGGGTTTAAAGCCAGCATCTTGCCGCTTGTATGAATAGCATTCTATTTTGGGAAGGAAAAAGGAGAGTTGTACCTACAGATCAAAACCTGGAGTGGTGGCAAAATTATTCTTTGGTATGTGCTAATAATGAAATCCCTCTAACATGTCCAGAGAAGAAGCAGCAAACCTGTGCTTTCAAAAGGCCAATCTCCAAGATACTTTAAAAAAAAACCAAACAATTTTCTTTGGTGCACAAAGTATGTCTAGCAGAGCAACAACTTTTCTCTTATTCTTCCCTGCTTCCCCTTAACCTTTCTTACTACAAACCACTATAACTGTCATGTTCATTCAACAAAGCCAATTACTTTCACACCACAGAATATAATGAAGACATGTTAAATCAGAAGACTTTAAAAGAAACTGTTAGAATTCACAAACTAGAATGATCAATGGCACTGAAAAACTGATTACTTGCTTAATACTAACTCGAAAGTATTAACTGTTTTTAAAATAACAGTTTGTAAAATAGGAATAATGGTGGAAATTACCATTTAACTACTTACCTGAACAGCATCTTCAGAATTTCCTAAACATTTGTGTATGGCACCAAGAAGCAAATTCCTCAAACCAGCAGCTGATGAATCATCCACATCATGACAAGCTTAATGAAAAGAATCCAGTTAACAAGGTGGATTGAAATAGAAATACTTTCTTAGGCAAGAACTGTGACTTACATTGTGTGCTAATTAAATTTTACCAGAAAAAGGAGATGCTAGTAACATTAATAGAAAGCCAAGTTGTTTTCTTTTAAATACAACCTGTTCTCCATGAATCTCATCAAGAAATCCATTACTCATGGGAGCAATTCCTAACAGGAATGAATGGGTTGAAGTCAAAGGCAGTTGGTGTATTCCTCTCACAAGAGGAGGACTGATTTCTACTGGTCTTCGAAATATCCACTAAAAGGTAAAGTTAAGAACAAATCATCTCCTTCTGGTGTTACAGGACACTGGTTTGTCCCACATATTGAAAAAAGAATACATAGCCCAAGTTAGAAGGAGCACAGGGCAAACAATTCAGATAAACCTGATTTTTTCTGAACTGAGGCCAAGTAACAGATGTACAAAAATCTGTACTGGACTTAAGAACCCAGACTAGGGTGTTTTGGCATCACAATAATCAGTGATGACGGGAGGATGAGGTTTCTTTGCCAGACCTTAGCTGGTCCACAATCTGGGGACAGACTGTGCCTCAGCTGAGTAGTGCTCTGTTTTCAAGAAAAACTGAATCACAATGCATGGAATCCTTTCTAAATGAATCAGACTCCATTTTGATCAAGCTTATTAGTGCCAGCTCTGCTAAATCAAGGCGAGTTCCACGAGGAGCCATTTGCACTTGCCCACACCAACACCTCCAGGAAGGAGAGAGTAGAGGGCTTTTCATCCCCTAACTGCTGTGTCTGGAGCAGTGCAGCTCCTTAATATTTTGCCTCACAGCATAAACCCTGCCAGATCTTAACCAGCTCTGCATTCACAACACAGATAATCCAAAACCCAAAGAAGCCACCTATGGAAAATGATAAGGTGGCTTCATGAAGTATTTGCATTGTCAGCTCTCACTTGGATTACAAGTCTCAAGTTACTTGGCATTTTACTTACAGAGATTCAAGTGGATACAAATTAATTCCTTTAAGTCAAGGTCTAGCCTTGAGGAAAAGACTGGAAATCCACCCCAGCAAATTACAATCCAATTGTTCATGACAAGAGGAAATACATGTGGAAAAAATAAACCCCTATTATTCATGTTTTTGAAATACACATAAGATGCAGAAATAACACTCCCTTCACAGAAAACCTTCAACCAGGGACAGCTGATGTAGACATATTTGTCAGTGTCAAACTTATAAGCAGTTTATCTCTGAATTTGAACCTATACTGCTATTTCACATTAAAATGTGAACCACTGACTGGAAGCTTACACAAGGAAGACCTACATTGCCTCTCATTATGTGGGAGAGAATACAAACTCCCTGCATCCTCTAAACCTGACTGCTCTGAAAGCAAATGACAGCAAAAAAAACATACTCACATTTATTTTGATGAAAGTAAATCTGATTTTAAAGCCTACCATTACATTTGTGACTAGAAAACTAGGGATCTGAATATAACCCACTGCCTCCATACAACTTAAATGGATAAGTTATCTCAAAACTGGAACAAACACCACTACCAGTCCTGACTCTTGACTTCAAGATAAGTTTTCTAACTTAACATGAAAATTGTGTACGATCCCCAAAATTTCACTATTACAAAAAAAAAAGGCACCCCATGGTAGACAATTTTTATTTTCTAAATGAACAAGTAATAATCAGAGGATTTTAGAATGGTTTGGGTTGGAAGGGACGTTAAACACCATCTAGTTCTAGCCCCCTGCCATAGGCAGGGACACTTTTCACTAGACCAAGTTGCTCAGAGCCCCATCCAGCCTGTCCTGGAACACTCATAGAGATGGGACATCCACAGTTTCCCTGGGCAACCTGCTCCAGTGCCTCACCACCCTCATAGTAATTTTTTCTTAATATCTAATCTAAAATCTACGTTCTTTCCATTTAAAGCTACTCCCCCTTGTCCTGTCACTCCCTGCCCTTGTAAAAAGTCCCTCCTCAGCTCTCTTGCAGGTCCCCTTTAAGTACTGAAAGGTTCTCCAAGCACTGCCTGAGGGCTTCTCTTCTCCAGCCTGAACATCCCAAACTCTCTCAGCCTGTCCTCATAGGAGAGGTACTCCAGCCCTCTGATAATCTGTGTGTCCAAACTCTGGACCCGCTCCAACAAGTCCATGTCTTTCTGGTGCTGAGCATCCCAGACCTGGACACAGCACTCCAGCTGGGATCTCACCAGAGCAGAGCAGAGGGGCAGAAGCACCTTCCTGGACCTGCTGGCCACACTGTTTTCCATGCAGCCCAGGATGCAGTCAATGGGCTGCCAATGCACATTGCCAGGTCATGCTCAGCTTCTCTTCAACCAGCTTGAAACTGTTTGCAGAATGCAAACAAGAGTGTGGATGGAGTGAGAAGCACTGAACCCTTCATGACACACAGGCTACCACAAGCTTCACGTGACAGACACCCAAAATCAGCTGGAGACTAAGGAAGAGGCAACCACTCACCACTAAGAAGGTCCCAGGACAAACAGAACACCCATCTATGTCACAGATAACCTCACATGCTACCTATTTCCTCTTAGAGGAAAACTGACATGCAGGAATGAATAGGTAATTTTAATATTTTTTCTATTTTTTGGACAGGTTTAAATGAGTTACATTTTGCTTAGTGACTTGGAACAGTAATTATTATGCTATTGTTTCATTTTTAGCAATGATTAACAAACAGCTATATGCAGCATACAGTTACAACTTCTCCCCAAAAACTTGTAAAAATGAAGCATTAGGCTGAATTGTAATGGGTCATTATTCTTTTGTTACTCACATGTTTTTTGCTGTGACACATGCACACAAGTTAAAATTTTCATGCTATTGCAATTAGCTACTCCACACAACAGCATAAAATCATACATCTCATTTTAAAATGTAAATAAATAAATCAAGGAGCCACATATACCTTGACTCATATGCTGTAAGTTTGAGAGGGAACAGTTTGGAAGGGCTTTCCATAAGTATAACACTTCAATGGATGCCAGGACACAGAGCTCTTTGGTTGGCATTTGCTTCCTAAATCTATCTGCCTGCAAAGTGGAAGAAAGAAGGAAGAGAGATCCATCACTTGTTCTTTTAGAGGGAACATGATATTCACAAATAATGTATTACAAAACTAACTAACTGTTTTATAAAGTCACCCAACAAAATAAAGTCAGTGGTAACTTAGCCTAAAGTTTTGAAGACTAAAAATCAAAATCTTTCCATTAATGTAAGAGCTTACACATTGATCAAAATTAAAACCTCCTTGTATGCAGCCTGACAGGGTTTACAGTATTTCACAGTCCCAACACACACTGACTGGACGCTGACACAGTATCATCTGCAAGATCATCAGTTGAGAGCTATTTCCTAGACAACTCCTAGCTCTCAAAAACAACTAAGACTTTCACAGAAAAGACAAGATAAAAAGAAGTAAGTAAGGCAAAGTTAGAAGGAAAATTACCAAAGCAACAAGAGTATCATGTATTTTTATCTTTAATTATTACTTTAGTTGTAGAGTGAATAGCTAATTCACATTTCCTTTGTTAGGTCCTTCAAATGACACTATTCTTTTTCCACCCTATTCCTTCCCACAAATTCTACAGAAGCAGCACAGCAGAAAAGAGATACATCCTGCTAAAGAAAATACTGAACTAAGAACTGACCTGTCATCACTGTACCAAACAAGTCAGCCGATGCAAAAACTAACCTTTTTCACTGAAAACTGTTCAATCTGATTGTTTTTTCTTTTGAAAAGCTTCTGAACTTCCTTGAACACATTCTGAGCACCATTGACATCACCAGTGGCTCCTTGGCACACTGCAAGAATAGAGAAATAAAAATACATTAACAGTAGTGGGATATGAAACAGGAAAAATTAGGATTAGATATCATATGGCCACAGAAAAAATCCTCCACACTCTCACCTCCAGAAAGTTATTTAGATTGAGGATTTGACCAACACGGTAATCTCAACTCCCCCAGGTAAGCTCTTTGTTCCTTAAAAAGTTAGTACCTTAAATCCATTAAAGGAAGTAATACCACCAAGCTTGTAAAGTGGTAATAATTCTACCTACATGGAGAGGGGTGTGTACAGACAGGCAGGTACACGTATGAGCATGCAGGTGTTCATTATGGAAACAAACACAACTGTCCAAGTCAAGCCTGGCACAAAGCTGCATGTGCAGCAGGCAGTGTGGAAGGCACGACGTGCACCAGCAAGTTTTATAAAAGAAAACAATGCCAAAAACCTTACCACATCACTGACTTACTGTTTACCCAACACCCTGGATATACTCACCTGCTGTTAAATAAGCATAGTAGCACTGGGACCACCTGGATTCATTTTTAAGCCTTTCAAAAGATTCAAATGCATCTTTGAAGTTCATCTCTATCATGCTGCACCAACCTAAAAGCAACACGGATTTAATTTCAGGGAAAGAACACTAATTCAAACATGGTGTCAACATTATTGAAACACACAGTTCTGTTGTGCTTATTTTGTTATGAGAGCTGGAGCTTGTTTAAGAACTATGAAAGTAACCAGAAAATCAAAAATAAAACATATTACATATATTTAAAGTCTGGTTTAAATTTACTGGGACATTTTGAATTAGAAGATTCCACAGGAAATAATGAATCCACATTTCAGAGCAGGAACAAAATTATACACCAAAGGCTCTCATTTTTAAAATTTAGATACTACATTTTGTAGAATGCTGAAATTTACAATGCCACTACCACTTCTTCCCTTATTTTCTCCTGTGACAAGATCCCATTTAAAGCTTGAAGAAACCTATCTTCTCCACTACAAAGACTTGTATGCAAATTAAGACCATATATCATATCCTGCTTTTGATAGAAGGAAATGAACATGAAACACAGACCCTGCAAACTGTGAAGCTTCACCAAACTGATTAGTTTTTGGCACAGAAATGGTGAATCCATAGACATGTCTGATGAATTTATTTTTAATTTTAAATAATACTCAGTAGGTTAACAGTTTGCCCTCGATTCCACAGTCTACTCTCTAGAGTTTTGCATCACCTTGTACTTGAAGAAAATTTTATTATGAAGAAGTGTTGAATTCTACTGGTCTAAAAACAAGATTATTACCATAATCTACCCAAGACAGTAATTTAAAAACCTTTTTAAAAATCCTAGTAAGAAGTCTCTAGTTTGTTTACTGAAGCTGCCTGTCAAAACTTGAAAGTGAGCTACTTATAGTGTAACCACATCCAACATACCTATTTCATATAAGCAGACGTGTTGAATCTCCCTTTGGTCTGTTGCAAGTTCCAAAGCAGTATGAAATGAGGTCAAGGCACTATTAATTTGACACTAACAAAAGTGAAAGAAAAAGGAAAAAAATTCAGACATCTGAGATTTAAAATTTGTTCGATAATTAAATTTTGATAAAGAAAAAAAAATCATATTTTTTAAAATAGGTAGTTAATCAAAACCAGAGAATTTAATAGTGCAATAGCAGCAAAGCCAGATCATGTTTCAATGATCTTCAACCTTAAAAATCAGTGACTGTATTCCTCCTTATGTGCTATTAAGTCCAAAATTCCTTAGGTTTGTGCAGTAAACTTTTAAGTAATCTCACTTCTACTTCAACTAGTCATTGCACTTTTAATAGTCATATTTTTAGCACCTGCCAATGAAGTTTAGTTTTCTGCATAAGAGGATACCTTAAGTGTTTGATTTCATTTATTTTGAACTTTTCACCTCTTCCCATATCCCTCAGAAACCCCTTTAAGCAATAGTTAATAGAGAATTCATAAATGCTGCATGACACATAAGATAAAAAAGCATATAAGAGAAAAAGCATTTTGATAAAATCATTAGCTAGCAACAGCTTAGCAAGAAAGAGCTGACATTTTTCTAAGAACTAGAATGATAGTTCTTTTGACTGCCTGATTTTCCCAGTCTGGGATGGGACTTCTCCCTATCAATCATGGGGGGGTGGGGTGTGGAAAAATCAATATTTAATTAGCTTTAAACATACTGTATATTCCAATACAGCCTATACCAGCTTTAATACTATATTTATTATCACATACATTTATTATAATTTATACAACAAAAGAATTTTCAATCCCCTCTCTGCTGACTAAGCATGTGAGCAAAATAAACCCTTGAAAATGGGTCCACCATCTATGCCAGCATAACTGAATTAAAAAATTCCTACAAAATCTGCAGCATTGGAGCTTAAGTCCAGGCACACACAGAGCTCTGAAATGACTGTATTAGGTTTCCTCCTTTGTCTCATCAGGGAAAACTGGTTTATTTGCAAAGGAATTATTTAACTGTAAATAATACACATTGCATCAGGACAACACAATTGCCTGCACAGGGAGCCACAGCTGTATCACTACAAACACTGTACAGTTAGAAAGTACAACAGTGATTGAAACAAAATGCTTGCTGGCAAGGCAGAAGAATATACAACACAGAAAGACAGGTGAGCTATATGTGCCCTCAAAGTTGTCAGGGAGCCTGAGCCAGGTACACCTTGTTCACTCCTGTAACAGCACATTCTCTCCACTACACATTACTCCACTGATGCTGCATCACCCCAACACAACCTCCCAGAAAGGGCCAGTCTTACAGAAAAAATAAAATAAAATAACAACAGTTTAAAACTTTACTTCTGTACTAGGAATTCAAAAGCTCTGTAAATCTATGTTTTCAATGCTTCTGAGGAAAATGACAGAAAAACGAAACAAAATGTAAATATTTAGTCCTCTTCCAAGATACACTGCCTTCTAAACTCCTAACCATTCTGAAATAGAAATAATTTATTCCATACAAAGACTACTGGCAATTAACTCATTGCAATTCTGTACACCTGCCTAGGGCAGCACAAGAAATACCAACCACCTGGCAATATACAAGTCCAGTTTGTTGAATATTCAAATATTCTATAACCCACCTCTCTAACTCTTTAATCTCTCAAGTGTTTTGACATTTGCCTAAGTTTTCCTTCAGCAGCAAGCTCATTTAAGTATATTTCAGAGACATTCATCTATAATTAAAGTTTCAATCATCTCCAGGGATGCAGCAACATCCTGGAATATGAATTACTACTCTTGGTGGTAATTCTTAAATTAATTACTATCTGTTTACTGTTTTAAAAGAACTAACAAAAAGATTATTAAGTTCTAAGTGTAACATCCTGGCTGCATCTGAAGTGGATGTTCTTGAGATTTATAAATATACACATACACACATATAATTCCTTCAATAGGCATCACTCACGTCTCTCCTGGACATAATACAAAGACAAAAAAAGACTAACCATAAAATATGTAGTATACAGAACTACATAACGATAAATAAGATTAATAAACCTAATGTTAGAAGCCAAGTCTTACATTTCTGGACTTCAGATTAAAACTAAAAGCACCCAAATCCAACAACGAAACATCTACACAGTTTACCAAGACAAAGCAGCTTCCCAAGACAGCACACATTTTCCCAGAGTTGTTCTGAAATCTCAGGACACTTTCTCTCCCTCAGAACTTCTCAATCACCACTCTGAATTCATAAATCTTTTAACAAGTCATGCTCAGAAATAAGGGGAAACCAAAAATCAATGTCTAAAACAATTTACACCAAAGGACATTATATAGACATTTCAAAGCCTGTACTTTCTATTCCTTAACACAATAAAACCCATTTTTCCTTAGACAAGTCACAAAATCAAACCAGAATAAAACTAGAATACTGTACTTTATAGCAACAAGTAACTAGAAAAGCCAGCACAATTCCTGAAAATAAACCTTGACATTACACACCTTCATTTTTTTAACTTTAGACATCACTGTGATTTTCTTCCAGAAAGTTAAGACTTCTCCATGCTTGCTATTACTGTTGTCCTCAGTCTACTTTTCTGCACCACACCCTCTCACCCCTAAGTAAGAATGATGGTGCTGATACCATAACATCTACAAAAGGAAGCTAAAAAGCAAGAGTGCTTGTAGGCATTACATTTCAGCACATATTAGCACTGCACATATTCAGCAACCTGCTCATCAACCACACTTTAGCACACCTGAAAGTACCACTGGTGCTCTGGCTGTTAGCTGGAGTCTTTAGGACTTTATCCTTCAGACTATTTACATGCATTTACCTACATGACCCATAGAAAATGTGGGTCAAGCCTCAGAACCTGAGGTTTTTTTGCAGATAAATATTTCCTGTTGTTTTTCAATATATTATATTTGTATATACACACACTCACACACACCACACACACACATACACACAGTGAGTCTGTTCCTAATTAAAGCAAAGCAAACCTTGTCCAGTTCACAACTTCGCCAAACATTTTATTTTTGCTTTTTACCCTTACTGCTCTCCACACAAAGCTATCAATCTATTAAACTATTGCTGAGGGGTGTAATTGTAAAAGATTTTAAACAGTGTTGCTGATTGGGGAAAAAAAACAAAAACAAAAACAGAAAGCAAAACTGGAAGCTGAAAAGCAAAATGGGTAAGATCCAGAATACCACCTCTCACTTTGGCCTCTCCCATGCCCATCTCCAAGCTACAAAACCACACCTGAATAGCATAAGTTCTGGTTTCAAAATTAAACTGGTATTTATTAACATCATTCTAGTATCAGACAATACACATTTAGAATGTGGGTGGCAATATTTTTACTTTCACAGTAATAAGAAACGTCCACAGACACAGCCAGAAACTTCACATTTCAGACCAATGGGTTTCAGCCATTATTATACCAACTATATTTTTATATATATTTTAGGCCTAAGTATAAAACATAATTCTCACTTGTCTGCAGTAGTTAAAGCTTACATGAAATATCACTACCAGCTTTAAAGGAAAGTTATTTCAAAGACAAAAATTGTCAGACCTTCTCAAAGAAAAACTTGTGGGGCTGGAATACGTACCATACAATCACAAATCAAGCACAGAAATGTCCATAAAAGCAGCTTTAGTGAATTATGCAAAGGTCAGTAAAAATGCTACTTTTAATACACAGCCTCTTAACCTACTCTTTGGAAAGACATTTGATCAGCCCAGCAGTGCAACCTTCAACTTTCTGGTGCACTTTCATTCCAGTCTTCCCAGATCATCCTCCTTTTCTTTCCCTTAACTCGCTCAATTCAGTAGTCTCCAAACACTTTCAGACTTTTTTCTCAAAAATGTGAATCTGGGAAAAGCTGACAGATAATCTGCTCCACATTTATTGCACCTGTAAGACTACTTCTTCAAAAACTAAAATCTGCTAAGGGTTTTCCTGACTAATATCCATTCATGCTTTTTGAGGCACAAACCATTATTCAATCCCATGCTGTTCATTTGTCTTTTATAGACAGGAAGGTTTCACAGAGACAGTGTTTCCTCCCTGACTGCCTTCCTTGGCAATTTCCTCCTTTGTCAGATTTGTGTCTCACTGTCCAGTCCTGAATTACTGCTCCTACCTTCTGAACAGTTTCCCTGTCTCTGGGTGTCCATGGGCTGAACTATGCTCCTTACTGTTTTTTCTCTATCGAAAAGAAAATACACAAACATACAGTATGAAGGCTTTCTAATGGAATCTGAAAATACCATCAGCTGAAGGCTACAAAAAATTTATGCAGGATCAAAGGAAAAAAATTTGATGGACTCAGTGCTAGCAGGCTCTAACGCAAACCCTATAACCATAAATGGAATACACAAGGTCTTCTGAGTAACATTCAAGGGGCCTTTTATCTATCTGTACAATTCCATTGTGTCACAGAACTGTTAAAAGGTGATACATGTAAAAGAAAGATGCTAAAGTATATAAGCTTCAGCTCAAGGTATACTTTTAAGGGCATATAGGTTAAAATGCAATTCTGGTAAATCACTGGAATAATATCCCATGCCCACTGGAAAGGATTTAAACCTACCTGTGCATTACATTTCAAAGAAGGCCAAATAAGCACTTCCTAGGCTTTGCAGGAGCTCTCCTCACCCACCTTGGAAATGAGGAGGAGATTACGACTCAGTGTATTAGCCTGTAATGTGAGAGTGTCTGTGCACTTCTGGTTCAGAATCGCAGAATCATTTAGGTTGAAAGAGACCTCTAAGATCAGTCCAACATTTGACCAACCACCACCTTGCCAACTAAACCACAGCACTAAGAACCACATCCAGTCATTTCTTGAATATCTTCAGGGACAGTGATCCCACCACCTCCCTGCACAGTTTGTTCCAATGTTTACAACCCTTTCTGTGAATAAATTACTCCTGATGTCCAACTTGAATCTCCCCTAGCTCAGCTTGAGGCCATGTCCCTTGTCCTACTGCCCATTGCCTGGGAGAAGAGGCTGATCCCCACCTGGCTCCAGCCTCCTTTCAGGCAGTTGTAGAATGATAAGGTCACTCCTAAGCCTGTTATTCTCCAGACAAAACACCCCCAGCTCCCTCAGCTGCTCCTCAAAGGACTCATGCTCCAGACCCTTCACCAGTTGTGCTGCTCTTCTCTGGACACACCAACAACCTGTGTCTATCTTGAACTCAGGTGTCCAGGACTGGACACTACTGGAGGTGCAGCCTCACCAGTGCCCCTTCACAGGGGGACAATCACTGCCCTGGCCCTGCTGGACACTAATATGCAATGGAGGCTGTAAGACCAATGCCCAGTTTCAGGACACATGTAACCACAAGTGTCCTGTGCAGAAGCCCAGTGCCGCTCCCCACGCCATTGCCACCAGTCACATTTCTTCCTTCACTATTATGCCAACAGCATTTAAGAAAATTAAGTTAGAAAGTCCTACCAAAACCCAGAAGAGCCAAAGACACTTGAACCAGAACATTTAGGGACAGCAAAATCTCTGTGACAGAGCACCATTTGGCACAAAGAAATGATGGGGGGAGGGGGAAGAGGTTGCTGAATGGAAAAGCTCACATGAAAACACACACATGAATAGCAAAGGGACATTTTAATTCCTGCCAGCAACCAAAAAGCTTTCTGCTGACTAAGGGCATGGCTACACAGCATAATGCACAGCATTCCGCCTGCCTGAGCTAATGTGGCCACACTGTCTCCATTCACTTGGAGCCAAACTTCACTATCTCCATACAGTGTTTGTGCATTCAATAATGCAGTAAGTTACATTTAAACAACTCTCCTTTGAAATATCACAGTTCTCCAGAAAGAGACTGACTACACAAAACTGACGCTTATCGCAAATATATCCTCTTTACACACACACTCGATTTATTATCAATTTATATTTAGACTTTTGCCATGACTTGCTCTGAAAGTCGGAAGAATAATCAGAATTTTATTTCTTGTTACATTAAAATAACGAGTTATACACTGCATTCATTGTGTAGTTATTCCCAAAAAATTGATTTTTATCATAAGAATGGAATAGGCATATAAATTAATAAAACCCACTAAGGTCTTTACCACTCAAGCAACAGCAATACTTTCCCAAGACCGACAACTTGCATGTGACATTGTAATTCCCAAAATACACCACTGCTTTCAAAAAGGTAACAAAAAAAAGAAAAACAACATTCAAATCCCATGCAGGAATATGCCTGCAAATCTGAAACAAAACTGAAGCCTGTTCCTCTGCTCTGTTACTACCTCTCTGAAAATACTGAACTACATCTGAAATTCTATTATTATTTACATATTAATTAAAAATCTAGCAAAGAATGACCACCAATATCAACACCTCAATTAGCTCTTGTAATTATAATGTTGACATGAAGGGTTTGAACATTCTGGGCTTCTGCTTTTGTGTTAGGTTTTCTGGTTCATCTAATTGCTCAGAAAATATTCTGGTCTGATAAAAGCAGCAGCTAGGAGTTGAGTAGTACTTCAAACAGATTCTTAGAGAGTAATTCAGCCAAAATCCGCAAGGCTGATGCAGTGTTTGAATAATGCTCTGTAATAGCATTCACAAACACATTTTCAGTGAATACATTTCTGCTCAGGTCAGAGCTCACCCTGAGTAACAGAAAACATCCTAGCATGACCTCTGAAAAGCAAAGTAGTTATTTAAGGCAAAGTACTGCAGAGAATTAGCTGTACATGAACAATGCATAAAACAAAGAGGAAGACAAATACTATGTACTCAGCAGATAATACTCAATTTTAGCCTGACAAGCAAAACTGAAATAGCTCAAGAAATCTGAGTGGCCAAATGCACTTCCTTTTAGCACAGAGTTGCAGAAGTATCAAGTAGCTGAAAAAGAATTTCAAAACGTCATTAATTTAGAGAGATCTAGTGGAAGAGCAAGTTTTGCTTGTGAACTTGAAACTAGGAAGGACTTAATCCTATCTTTCTTATCTTTCCATGTACCTGTATCTTCAGTCACAATCTGCTGAAGCCTGCACAGTTCATTCACATCAGAAAAACATAGAAATGATCAGGAGGAAAAAATCAGTCTAAGGGATGAAAATGTGCAATACCTCTAATCGCTGTATCCTTCCCTTGAAGAACATGAACAGAGAAGAATTTGGATAAGCAGATTCTTTTTTGGCAAGAATTTCTTTTGCCTCCTTCAATCCTGCCTTGTTATCACTGCCATCAAGGGCAAAAAAGGGACGAACAACTGTGTGGTACCACAACAGAGCTAATCTAAAAGAAATGTAAGAGTAAAAAGGATTACAGCTTGTAAACAGAAATTTAAGGATAACATTCTACACAGACAAACTTTTAAATTATTCTGGAAGACAAAGATAGATATGAATCTTGTATTATACAATCTGGCTTTATACTTTAAACACAATACTACTGCCATACATCAACATACTCCTAAACTGCACCTGAACATACAAATCATTGCACGTTACCCAAAGGCAAAATAGTAACTGAGCTCACAGCATCAAAGCAGTTGAGCCTTTAGAACTCTAAGTAGAGTTTAGGAAAGAAAAACCCACAATAAAACTTTGAAAACTAACTCTTCACTAGAGAGACAAACAAACCCCAAACAAACAAAAAAACCCAAACCAAACAAAAAAAGCCCTGACAAAAATCAATAAAAAGACCCTGAACACACCCCAGCAAACACTCTTGAAATGAATGTGAAAAAGAAATACATCCTGTGTTCAGAAGCACAGATATTTACATGACCTACATGGTTCCTGGAAACAAAGGCAGAGCACAAAGATTTCCACGACTATCTGAAGGAGGAAACATTCCCCAAATACATCATTTTTCTCCCTCAGAAAGGAGAAAGATCAACAGGAATATTTAATCCTAAGCTTTCAGAAACAAACAGAATCTCAGTTCTCCTTCTGAAGAACAAGAGACTTGAGCTCTGCTGTCACTGTTTTCAAAATTAACACCTGATGGTACCCGCAGCAGGTCCAGTAATAAAAGCATTAATTTGTAGATATTTGTAGATAATGGAAAACAATAGCCATTTATGAGGGCAGTTTAAATTAGGTCTGGACAAACCTTCAGCTCTTGCAAAGACCTGAGCACAATATGAAGTCTTGGGAAAAAGAGTACACAAAATAGTAAATAAAAAGTAAATAAAAAGAGTACAAAAAATACTCCCTTAAAAATACTAAAGGGAACATCTCATTTTACTGAGATGCTAAAACAAAAGAAAAAAAAAATAACAATTGAAAATGTTTTGTGTTAGCAGTAAGAAAAAATGGCTAAATGAGATCAGTGACTCATACTAAGTAGTATGCTCTCCACAGCTGAGAATGTAACTCAGGTAAATTCACACAGCCTTCAGGGGGAGCTTTTATTTATTCTGCTGGCATTTAAGTTACAGAACATTAGAACTGCAGGTACTGAAGAATACAGCAAAATACTTACCCAAACCCCGAATACGTGTAAATAATTAACAGCAGAGATTTCATACATTAGTAAGTGATGAATTTACTAAACCATGGTACTTTAAACAACAAACTACCCGTTTATTTTACCTGCTGTTGTTTCCTTTAAAGCAACATGACTTTTTGGTTTTGACTTTTTCCCAGTTACTTACTTTTAGTACTAAGTTATCTACCAAAGCATTTCAATATAGCTACTCACGTAGCTAAAGGGGCCTTCATGTCCTTACTTTCACTTGCATACATCAGTGAGGAAAGCCCCTGTAGGCGGTCTCCAGGAAAACCCAGCAGGTTGATGATTTTGAGCAGGTTTGGGGGCACCATGGATATGCAAAGATGAAAAAGTCCATATCCAAAGCTAACAGCACCTTTCAGTCTGTTTAGCGAATCCTCCGTTACACCTTCTGCAGCAATATGATTATCATTTGCAGCATCAGAAGTCAAGGATTCCTGAGTTGTCTTCTTCTGATATATTTCCTGAAGTGTATTAATGTCCGTATAGCACTTATTGTAAATTTTCCAGGCTTTTCGGAGTATCCACCCACCTTTTATGTATGCTAAAAAAAAAAATCAAGGAAGAAAAGAATTACTTCAAGGACATATTTCAGAAGCTGAACATCCTAAGTAGTAAATGCTATTTTCCACACCCAGGATGCTCTATTTGCAACAACTTTAATGTATAAAGGATTTTGTAATAGCTACTGTTCCCTCAGAGAGGTCTTGCACAGTGGGCACTACAAACTTCAGGGTGGGCAACCACAGACTTTACAGCAGCACATAACACAAAGGCACGTCCTGTCAGCGATGTGGCAGTACAGCTGTCAGAGAGAAAGAGAGCAATCAAAGAACTTAGTGCTGGACTTTGCGCCACTGCAGGGAGCAGATGAAACGGCTGCCTGGCAAACAGAGAGAAGCAAAACTCAGAAGAGATTACACCGCCTTCTTTTGAGTCCAAATTGTGTTAAAATACAGTTGATGGGAAAATATCAAGGAAAGCCTTTCCTTTGTGTTAGACTGTAAGATTTTCAACATTATCACTTCCCTGCCCTTCAAATGAACACAGTGTCCTACAGTTAAGGAAAAAAAAAAGAAAATACACAACAATTACATGATTTTAAAGTATTTTTCAGTTGCCTAACTTCCTCAATTTCAAAAATGGGTACCTGAATTTCCCTAGAAACCTGCTCTTGAGCATCCTTGTTTGAGAATGACAGCATTCTCAGTCTGTGATCTTTATAGCAGGGTAAAGAAAGGCCTGACATCAAAAGATGAAGATTTGCCTATTTACACAGAAATCATATTTGTTACAAGCACACCCTTTAATAATGGTAAGTGTTAAACATGAAACAAATGGAGAATATCCTTGCACACATTAGCTGTAAAAACAGACATGAGCATTTTGGCTGTGACAGAGCCCTGAGAGATAGGAAATGCAGTGACACAGACTAACTAAAAATAAAATAAAAACATGGTTATAGCAGCAGTGTTCTAAACAAATATAGCCAGATTTGCAAAGATCAGTGTTATAACTAATGCCAGAATTAGACCATAACAGGTGGGGCGTGTCAAAGAAAAGCAAGATGCTATTAATACCAAACAATTCTATAAAAGCCTTTGATGCCTATGACAAAAACCCTCCCAAATCACAAAAATAAAGCCCAACATTTCTAGAGAAAGTAACATCACAGACTAGACTGTCTCTTTTTGGATTCTTTTTATAAGAAGAGGGCATGAAGCTAGTTTGATAGTCTTAAAAAAACTAGACTGAAAGACTAAAATTTGTATTCTCAGTTATAACAGAAGTGTTCTGTCAACATGGACTTGAAAGTATTAAAAAACCCAATTAATTCTCTCTCTTGAGATGAGTACTAAAGCATTAGAATAAAAAATTACCCCCCCCAACACTGATTCAGCTGCATTACAAGACTAACATTACTCCAATTTTAAGCAATTAGGTCACTTTTTGGCTGCACAGAGTACTTTAAAAGTTATGTGGTTCACCACAAGATGAATGCTCACACAATGCAGCACACAGGTAATAAGAAAACCCCACATTTCACTTGTCCTGCAGAGAGTGATTCTGCCCAGAGCTAACCACTGTGTTCCAGTGCAAGCATGAAATGGAAAAGATGTGGTATGGTGAAAAACAAAGGTACAGTTTTACACTTTACTTCCATAAGTGTGCTGTCATTAACAGTTCACCAACACAGCATAACCATAATTGATATGATACTGATATACCTATATAAAATAATCTAACAAATTAAAACAAGGAATTTCTGACTTTTTAGACATAAAAATTAAATCAAGCCAAATCACCGAGTTATTTCCCATCATGAAAGTAGTGAGACCCATGAAAGCAGTCATGAATACTAAGAAAAGGTAGTTCAGTATTGCCAAGGGAAGCGAATGTCATTTGGTCTGCCAACAACTTTATGATGAAAGTATTTCTAATACATTCCCGAGGGTGGAAAAGAAAATATAAAATGTGTTAAGCATATGAGGAACCAGCTTGCGTGGCATCATATGCTTCTTGTCAAACTGTTCCAGGAAGAAAAACACAAGGAATTTTTCACCCATCCACCGATCAGAAATATTTGTCTCATGGGGTTTCTTTAGTGAAATTACACTCATTTTAATAATCTGGTTGCTCTTTCTGTGCGGAAACGAGATAAAAATAAAGAATGTATGTACATAAAGAGAAAGACAATATACTTTAAAACACAATATAATGGATCCAATAGCTCAGCAAGCAGTCATTGAGGTAGCATTTAGCTGCTTGGAATTTTACCTAAAGATTTCAGGTATATTTTTTGCTCAGTAGAATAACCCAAATATACCACATGTTCTGCAATTCTCTGCTACCCACTTCAGTTCTCTGAGCTGCAGACAAGAGAGAAAGGGAACAGACACCACCTTCAGTTACAGCATCCAACCCAGTTATGCAGTGCAGAATATACACTGAAACAAGGGAAAAAGGCTTCAAGAGGGAGGGAAAAAATAACCACCACACACAAAAACCCAGAACTGCACCAAAAATAGCAAGAAAACCCTTCTGCAGCACAACACAAAGTAGACAGAAATATCCCCCAAGTTTCTGCTAACCACGTTCTTGATGCCATAGCTTGGAATTAACCAAGTCTGCACATCACAGAAAGCATTACATCCTTGACTGAAAATTTTAAGTGTTATTTTAAATAATCTGAATGTTATTTCCCCATTTCCTTTCAGCTGATCAGCAGAGTTCAGTCTGTCTGGCATTTCTCGATCTTCATTGATTTGGTAGGAACCTGAGATACACTCACACTTTCTATGACCTTGACCACAGTTTCTATAAACTTCCAGACAAAAGCATGTTTTAAGATTGTGCAAGAGAAGCAGGAATGCAAGAAAACATCAGAAACAGCTCTGCAGTTGAAAGGAAGGGTTTGTATTCAACACGACAAGATTACCCTCTTTGGCATGCAAGGACGCACTCCAGTGACCAGAGAGTAAGAACTGATTCAGCAGTTCCATGTTCAGCACACTCATTTAAAATTGCTTTCATTGGCATTTTGTCACCTCTCTGAATTGTCATGAACAGAATACATATGGAACATCAGGATTTTCCCAGTTGCCTGGATTTAACAGCCTCTTTTATCTTGCAGGCCACAAAGCACACAGATGCTACCCATCATTGTCCCAACTCCTCCAACACCTCCATGGTAACATGCAAACTTTTGTAGGGAGAACCAATTGAATATGATTATTGGTATGGAAAAAGAAAAAAAGCCTTAATTTGTAGCAATCCATCTCATTTTTCACTACTACCTACACAAAGGCAGAAGCACCAATCTTGGAATGTTTCAAATGGAACTGTGCTCCTTCTTACTGAAAGTTATATAGCAATTTTATGATCAAATTTTATAAAAAAGACATGCGAAAATATATCTAAACATGAAAGCCACAGCACACCTGATAACTCCTGTTTTACAAACGAGAGCACAGCCAAGTAGACTTGACAGTCTGCTACAATTATTTGTCTTTGTAGACGATCTATCATGGATAGAGTGGATTTCCGTCCATCAACCTATTTGGAATATACAAACACAGAGCACAGAAAAATATTAAGAAAAATAATACACAATACTTGTCTAAGTCTGAGAAATTAAAAAATGCAAAATTAACTGCAAGTGGTAGTATTGCTACTAAATTAACCCAGCATTTTGAAGTTGAAAACTATGCTAAAATTTCTCAGACAGATTATCAAGCAAAATACTACTTACCAGAGAAATTGTACACATATATTACCATTATTTCACCCAAGGTTCTACAAATTGTCAGAACAGATTTAAATTTCATTTAATTATTACGAAACGCATAAGACACGCAATTAACAGATATTATACAGGAAGGGCACAGAAAAGGGTGCATGGCAAGTGGCAGGGTAAATACAGTGCCTCTTAAGAGCAGAGATTTAAGTTCTACAGGTTCAACACTTTTTACCAAGCAAACTAAACACTGAAGAGAAATGGCTTCTTTTCCTGCTGTAGTTCTGCTGTGTCACACTTGGCAGGCTGCTCACTGGATGTTTCTATACAACTACTTTAACTTGTTCTGAACCTCCATGCTTTATTCTTCCTTTATTATTTAGCATGAAAAATCTAAAAAAGGAATGAAAATTCCCTAGGAATATGCCTGGCTCACAGAAATCTGCAGCCTCAATGTCACAGCTTTTGCACATTACTAGAGCATGGATGAATTAAAGTTAGCCTGAATTAGACAGGCTACCAGCTTCCTGAAATAATTTTAGTAGGTCACAAAGTTTGCATGTACACAATTACTAACATCAACACAACCTGACACTTCAGAAGACACTTCACTCACCTGAGACTAAGTATTTTAGAACAATTAGGAAATCCAAGTAAAATATTGACTGAATTTCAAGATTTATTATTAATCTCAACTGCTCTTCACATACCAAAAATCATCTTTTCAAGGTACTAACAGGACGGAAAGAAAGTTTCCAGAAAAATTTATTCAATACACAAATTATGTTCTTACGTTCTTTTTAATTTTATTCTTGATTGTTTCTATAACTCCAGCTTCTTCACTTTCACAAAGTTTCTCTGTAGCCTTTAAGTCATCACATGCCAGTTGCATTTTCTCCTCTTCAAATGTCATCATGGCATTCTATCAAAAACCAAGCACAATTGAATGATAAAAACCACAAATACTTTTATTTCTACAAAAGCTCTGTGATAGCAAAAAATGTCATAAAAATTGGATAATAAAACTTTTTAAATTGAAATATCAATACACAAACATCTGTGCAAATACTTCTAACACAGAAACATCAAACTAGAAAATTGAGTCCTTTACCAAAATTTCAAAACAATCAACTCAGAACACACTAAGTGCTAAGCTCCATCTTAGACCTTCATATACAGTCAAACTGAATGCACTGTCAGATTACTTTGAGAAGAAAAAACTCCTATACATTCATTTTCAATTTTTTAATGTTTTTTATTTTTTTATGATTTGCATCTACGCAAGCATCTGGTTTTATTCAGTCATACAAATAACAGGCCATCAAAATCAGTAGCAACAAGCAGCTATTAAATTCTTCAAAATAATAGCCACAGTCCCTCCACAGGTAAGAAGAAAAAGGAGCTGCATCTGACTCCAACTACTGCTGAACCAACCAAAAAAAAATTTCAGGACAAGTAACTTCTTTTCTTGAAGCTTATTAAACAAAAGCTCCAAATGACACAGGCACACCAAGTGCTGCTGCTATATTTAGAACAGCAGCTAAGCAAGATACTTCCAAGATCCTCTGATGCTGCACTGTGATGTTGCACTGGTTCAGCACATCAATTCAGATAAGCAAGCCTGAGAGATTCTCTCTTTCCTTTCTCCCCTCCACTGACTTAAAAGGAAGCATATGCCCCAGGAGGTTTCCTAACCAGTGCATTTTTCCATATTGCATACTAGAGAGATTTCATATTTATTTCATTCACAAACCATGTATTTCTGACATATTATAATAAATTCTGTCTTTCAAAAGAGTAGTACCATAGATAATTTCTGGTGAGATCTAAGATGAAGCAGCAAAGTCAGAATAAGGACAGTCTAAAAAAAAAGATTCAAACACTTTCTAATATCATTCTGTTTTTATATATGGCATTGTAATTTCTTGCTTGTTATATATATAAAAAAAAAAGCATTTAACAAACCTAACTTGCTCATTATGACTTTTTAGTCAATCAATATTCTCAGTTCTCATCTATCCAAAATGGAAGCAATGTGAATGGATTGAATAAACAATTTTCACACGGAAGTATGGATGGAGAAATCTTCAATAGCAAAAGTTACCCAGAAAAAACAGGCCTTCATGAGGTTCATTTTAACCAAATAAATAAATAAATAAATACATAAATAACTCCACCGCTCACTTAAGAGAACTTTTTATTACAGCTCTGTTAATGGAACACATAAATATTTAACACATTTAAGAAGCTGAATTGCAGAACCTTTACTTTCTATTTAAACCACATGAGTAAACAAGCTTTATCATAGCATAATGTCTTGTTCTCTAGCTATGTTTAATCTAAAAGTCTGGAAATAATCTCAGAAAAAGAAAAAAAAATAGAGTATTATGAACACATGCATGCACATACAGCCACCGACCCCAAGAGATGTATACTCTGTGCTCTCATCTACTTACCAAAAAACTGACAAAACTGGCTCCAAAACTCATTAATGGGCTATGGTTTCTGAAAAGAAAAACAAAAATAGTCACTAAATTTGTACATATTTCCTGTAATAAAGATCCATATTGAATTCCTTGGGTTTAGCTTGAATGTTTGTAAATAAATCTTGGTGGGTGATTTGTATCAAGTTACAAAGATATCTGCAAAACATAATGGAAACAGAAAAGCAAAAGCTTCTTATCTTTTACTATATTGAATATATCTTAAAAAAATAATTTTTCAGGTACTAGGATACAGAGATTTTAAGAGAAACCACTGCCATCAAAATACATTCAGTTAAGGTCAAAATATAAAGCTACAAAAAATTTAAAATCTGCCAGTTCTACTCTCATCTTCTGATCCATCACTACAATTTTGTCCTAGAAGACAAATGTTAACAGGTAAGAGAGTCCCATTTCCATCTGTTTCTATGAGTTTAAATTAACATACCCACTAAAAAAATACATCTGCTACATAATATTGTTCTAATACAAGGTTCTTACAAGGCTTATAGTTTTGTAGCTGTTTTGTTTTAAGCTCAGAAGCCATACCTTACTCCACTGTATGGATCAGCCTTAAGATGTTTCAACCTATTCTGTTCACAGGACTATTCCCAAAGGGTGAAAATCACAGCTAGATGAAAAAATTCAGGCAACTAAAACCATGGTAATGCATCAGACAGGTTTCATGAGGCTACAGTAATGCCATAGAAAACACTTTGAAAACAAACAAACAAACAAACAAACAATCAAACACGTCAGGAACTCAGTGGTACCACGGATTCACATTGTTCAGTGGTAGGCTGCCAGGTTATATAAAAACAGAGACTTCTAGGATTTAAGAAGCATAATATAGGCTACAGTAAAGCACCTAATTTTTTTCAACTTTGTTCTACAAGCATTATTTTAAAGCAGAGTTTTAAAATAGCAGAGGTACTTGAAAAACACAGAGAAAGAAGTATATTGCTACCACAGAAACTTCCAGTAGTGAACCCATATTATACAAGAGTAGAGTTTGGCTGTTTGTTATTTTTTTAAAAAAGAAACAGTCAGCAATGTTTCCCACATGCACACCTTTTCTTGCTTTTGATTTAGCATAAATATCTAAAAGCAAGGCCATGAACAAGAATAATGAGAAAGAAAAACAGGGAAGACAAACAAAGCATGTTGTAACAGGAAAAACCTTCCCTTTTTATATACAGTGCTCAATTCTGAATATACACCTAAATGTAAGGTGTATAGTTCAACACAACTTGTCACATTTTTTCCATTATTTTTTCCAAAGGAAAAATAGGTCGGGTACTTCCCCCTTTGTCAGCAGGCAACAGAGAACAGCTGCCAGTAAATGTCTCTGCTCCTCAGTACCTGGACTGTGTTCTCCCAGCAGCTGTGTTATACAGGACAGCAGCAATCAGCCACACAAATTGCACTTGCTGCAGCTGGCACTTCCAGCGTGAACTCCTGCTGCAGAGGGCACGTGGTTCCCCCATAATCCCTTCTCCAACTCATGAGGTGCGTGGGACCATTCAGCAGCCAGTCCTACCAACATACTCCCAGCACAACCTTCACCACACAGTTCAAGGTCACACCAGCATTATCAACACCCAACTGATGTAAAACTGCAGAACAGATCACCACAACCTCACACAGATCGTTTTATGTCCGTAAGTATGAAGCTGCATTTACATCACATTTCAAAGAAGCTCAGAAATAAAGCAAATGTTTCATTTTTGTGTTTCCTCAGACCTACATACACAGAACACAAGCAGTTCTGGGGCATTAAAAAATGTTAAAATAATGTTAAAAACTGAGACAGCTAACTGCAGTTGAGAGCCAACTGGTCTTTAAAGACTACAAAATAAACTGAAGCAATGAAAATTTGCCCAAGTATTCCAACATACATTTGTCTGAGCACAGCTGAGTTTTTTTCCCAAGTACATGCATCTTTTTCTACTGACATTTCAAAACTGCTTCCACACTTGCCCTCTTGAGACTCACTGCTACTTCTGTTCCCAATTCATCCACCATGATCAAAGATGAAACAACAACAAAAAATTCCAGAGCCACATCATTATTCCATTCTGAAATTATCAGAAGCTAAAATACATGAGGTAAATGTCACAGATCAGTTCTTTTTAACTTTCAGTCACTCAATCTATAAAAAGCATTGCCATTACAGCACATATGGGCTGCAGCACAAAAGGACCCTGAAGCAAGGAAACACGATGCATAATATCCTATGTCTGCGAGATGCTTCTGTTGAGACCATGGAGTTTGGCAATCAAAACATCCAAACTTTACTGTAGGAGTCCCCCACACAGAGTTTGTGTCATCACTAAAGAAAATAAGGAACACTTTAGCACATTCCTACATAGTCACTGGGTAGAGACTATAATTGCAGCTTTATGGATGATTATTTAGTAAGGTAATTTCAGTGTTTACAATTTTAAACAACAACCATGTTATGCGCTCAGACTTTGTTGACTGATCAATTCTTCAACAGTTTAAGGTCATCTTTTCCTTGAGAGCTAGGAAAAGTTTGAAATGGCACAGTACTATCCCAGTAAAAACTGAGGTGTGACTAATGATGACAGTAGGTTCCTGGGAAAAACACAATCCCACAAAAAGCTCAAGTTCCTTGTAAGTGACCTTCAGCTTCAGACATGAAGTTTCATCTTTTTTGACAGACAACTCTAAAGTTGTTAAGAAACAAAAAAATGAGGCAGCACTTGAGAAGATACCAACAGCAAACCAAGGGCCACATCAATGCTGACAGGAGTTATGGAACTGAATACAAATTAACACCGGGACACTGCACTACCCAAGTTGTCCTCACAACTTTGAAAGCAATAACCTCCCCTCCATTAAGTAAAGCAAGATCTCTTCAATCAGCTCAAAGATGAAAGGGGGGGGAAAAATCAGTCTCCAGATATATTTTGTAAAACATAGTTTGCACTTCACGTAGGAAACTGGGACTTCTTTTTTGTAAGAAACTGTTACTAACACCATTACTGCAAGATACCACAGTAAAAGGTCCTACACATCAATAAAGTTGGCATAACTAAAGTTCGTGTAACTAAACCTAAGTCAAAAACTTAAGAGCACTGAAGTAGAACTTTCTTCCAGACATATAAACAAGACATTGCTTCTCCCAAAAAACCCTGACTGATTTGCCCTATTTCATAGCATATATTTAAGGTATTAACTCACCTTCAGAAGAACGGTGTTTGCTATGCCCCATGTTCACACATGATAACAACATTCAGGGGTTTAAGCTTTGGTTTAATAATGCTGAGATAATACAGCCCAGTTTCACAATAAAAAAAATACATCAGAACTGAAGCACATAAAAACAAACAAACAATCAAAAATTCAATTACTTCTCAGTATTTTCTCTTTTTTTCCTACAGCTATTCCCAAGACTGTATTTCACTTCTTCACATCAGCTTCTAAAGCTACAATAGCCTAGCTCAGGTTTAAATGTAATATAATTAACTTGCCACCACTTCCTCACTGTTTTTCTAGTCATTGCTACTTTAGCTGTGTCCATCAAGAATTCCAGTCATCATGCTGAGCGTGATGCTCAGGTTGAAACCAAACAAATTAGTTTTGTCCATAAAGTGGAAGAATAAAGCAAAATGGCTAAGTTCACAGATAAATATAGAAGCAGGAACTGAATATTTCAAAACAAGGCAGAAAAATACGTAAATAGAAAAGTAAGGAATCTACTGCAACAATATCCCTTGGTCATTATTCCATCACAGATTATCTTAAAATAATGTGTTCTACAAATTGTGAGACTACAAACATGACAGAGCCATGTATGCACTTCTCATCCAATACTGGTAAATGAAATACCCATGGTAATAAAAGTGTCATGGAAGCATGGAAGTATTAAATCACATTGAGAACTGCAAATATCAGATCTAAGTTTAGTTTACATTTCATAATCAGCCCTAATTTGTTTTGTTAAATAAACCCTTAGCACACATTTCTATTTTTACTAGAAATACACAACCAAAAGAGAAATTCTGGAATATAAAAATGATTCTGTGGCCCTGCTCTATCCAGTTTTTATCCAGTTTGTTTCATCCTTCTGCAAATTAACAGGAGGTTGTTTTGGTCTAACCTCAGGCTGTGACACACAACATCAAAACACTAGAGATAGGAGAAGAATTTTCAATTGCATCTTTAATTTGAAAACTAGTTACAAAGGTGAGAGACAAGCTAGTTACAACTTATCAGCAGATTTGTACTAACTCTCCACTCACACTTTCTAAATCTGTCAGAACTGGAGACTTAAGCAAAATCATTTTTTTCCAACCTGACCAAAATCACTTTACACAGCCAACTATAGCAGCTTAACTGACCTCATGTAACTTCTTTAACATCTCAGAAATCCTGAAGTAGATTAAAACAAAAACATATCTATCCTATCACAACAGCCTGAAATATTTTACTAGAAAGAGTAGGTCAAAGAGTGGATGCACTAACAAGGGTAAAAAGTCTTTAAAGCATTTGCATCTTTCACAGAATTAATTTAATACAACCTGCTTAATATCACATCTCTTCCTTCATCTCCACTAAACCTGACTTCTAATCTCTGAGTTATAAACCCAGATTTTAGTTTAGCTTTCTGTCATCTTCCCTTGGACTTCTAGTCACCAGACACTGCTCCCTATGACCAATATATCTCTCAACCTCCCTCTACCCTTTCTACCACTTCTTCTGGCAACACCACCTTGTCTGTCAAGAAGGCCACAAAACTAAGTGTCACACTCAATGTGATCACCTCCGTGTACCCAGCTCTTGGAAGATTTAAACTGCAAAATGCTTAACATAGTTCTGATCTACCCAAATAACCAGAAAAGTGACGCTGGTTTTTTGTGCATTGTTATTACTATTAGTCTGCCTTGCCTTGAGCAATGAAATCTCACCTCGTTGGGGTACACGTTTAGAATATTGCCAGTAAAAATCACATCCCTTACAAATAACTCCCCTTCCTATACATCCATCTAGCAGCTGCTCCTCTGCCTATGGCTGCAACAAACAAAAGCACCCAGGGTTGCTCGCAGGGCACTCACGATTTTTTCTCACGCTGCCAGTCCAGATGCTATCATCCTCTGCCCAACCGACTGACGTCAGCTCCCGCTCTGCCCGCCTTATCTTTAGAGAGGCTACTGCAGCATCAACTAAATCACTTCATTTTTGCTCTTAAGGTTCCTTTGCTGAGGTATATAAGCAAGAATTTCAGCAGTGGTAAGACTGCCCATACATGGGTCATAATCTACCTGCTGATCAATGCTGGTTTAATGTCACCTTGCCTCAACTTGCATTTGGGTTAAAAGTATTTTGAGCCACAGACAGCATTTTAAGTTGGTAACATGAGGTTCAAATGCCTATTCATAATGGACTTCTGGTCTATTACTAAGTTTGTGTGTCTGTTAATACACATAATGTAGCATGTCAACTTTAAATTAATTTCAGGTTTTTTTTAAGCAGCCACGGTAAGCTTTCTTCCCATTTGCACCAGCTTCCAGTTCTCCATGTTCTGCTTTACTCTAGCAGGCTGAACATCATGTTTTGCTACACTGGCCCCATTCTTTAAATCTTTACACATTTTGTCTTATAATCACATTTTTCTATATAATCTTGAATATCCTTCTGTGGATATGACCTTACTATTTACATTTTACTTGTCATCTTGTACCACTTCTCTTCCCATGGAGATGGAAGTCAGAAACTTTACCAAGCCTTCTCAGATGTTAGAGTCATTCATGCAGAGTCAAATGTTTGTTTGGTAGGAGACAGAAGATTGTTGGATTCCCTGTGAGATAACAGCCCTGATCTCATGATTTATGCCCTGGCAGCCAGGAGGGCCAGCCATGTGTCCTGGTGTGCATCAGGCACAGAGTTATCACCCAGTCAAAGGATGCAATCATCTGCTCTGCACTGGGGCAGCCTCAGCTCGTGTTCTGGGCAGTTTTAGACATAAGGACATCAGAGAGCATCCAAAGGAGAGCCACAAAGGCCCTTTCAGGGGAAGCCATATGAAGAGTGGCTGAGGTCACTTGGCTTCTCCAGACTGGAGGAGACAGAGACCTCATTACAGCCGACAACTTCCTCTTGAGGGGACGAGGAGGGGCAGACACTGACCTCACTTACGACCAGCAACAGGACTCAAGGGAATGGCACAAAGCTGTGTCAGGGGAGGTTAGGTGTAGAAAATGGTTTTTCACTCAGAGGGTGGTTAGACACTGGAACAGGCTCCCCAGGGAAGTGGTCACAGCACCAAGCCTGACAGAGTTCACAGTGTTTTGGACAATGATCATGGGGTGATTCTTGGAGTTGTCCTGTGCAGGGCCAGGAGTTGAACTCATTCATCCTGGTGGGTCCCTTCTCATTCAGGATACTCTGTGATTTGACAATTTACGTTGCGAGTCAACATTCAGCAAAAAACTCCTGGCTTTATTTAACACAGCCTTCTATTCTTTTCGCTGGAGGAAGTTTTAAAATCATTTCTGAATTGCAAATGCTGCTAAGAAGTGAAGAATCAGCAAAATAATAAGTTCTTTTGACAGTTTCTTTCCTTCTTATATGTCTAGAAATCCACAAAGCTATAAGGGGAAAAAGAATGCTCCAGTTCAGCTTTCCTGCTAGTGTCTGGGTAGTTCACCAAAACAGTACCAACCTGCTGCCTGAGGGCTCCATCTTCACTGTCTATGTCCTTGGTTAACCTCCATCCCTCTTGCAGCTTCCACAGATACTCAAAAGTTTCAACTGATGAGAACTAGGACAGAGTCAGCATTGTTCAAGCTGAATACAAAGATTGATATCTGACAGTTCCAAATATGATTTAGCACTGAGGGAACCTAATACGGCCACAAGCACGAAGGACTGTGGATCTGATAAAGATCTATGAAAATACCACATCCACTGGTATTTGGTTCATGTTCAGAATGTTAACACCACGAGCAGGTAGAGGATCTGGACTTCTAAAAAAAATAAACTCATGAAAAAAGCATATGCAGATACAGATGCTACATGTAGATGATTTTTCAAACCCTACTATCTTCCCTCAAGTATAATTTAAAACAAAAATATTCACAAACAACACCTGACACATCATTAAATGCTTTAGTGTGATTGCCAACACAGTTCCAACTACATCTTGTATCTGGCACACAACTGAATATTAATCCTCTTCAGATCCTCTGTACAAATGTAGATGAGCTGTAACCACTGGAAGACAAAATACCACTGTCCCATGTCCAATACAGAAATAATGGTTCTGTAGCACATAACTTCAAAGTACCACCACTCTTCACAGGCATGACTTCACTGGTGTGGATATGCACATGAAACACAGCTGCAATTCCAAGCCTGGTTTCCCCAAGGTCTATATTAGGACCAGCTTTCAAATATAACTGATTTTAGGCTCAGCAGTCAGTTTTGTTTTGACAGTTTCTTTCTTATAGGCTTAGAAATCCACAAAGCTACAAGAGGAAAAAGAATACTCCAGTCCAATACTCAATACTTTCTGGAAGATGCAGAAATGCAGAAGAGCAAAGAAAAATGCATACTGCCTGTTTTAGAGACAAGGTTGCCTACTGTCCCATAAAGACAAAAGCATTAATTTGAAAGATCTTTCAGGTGGCAAATGAATTAAAAATTGAAGTAACAAAAAGCAGAATCAAAACCAGCAGTTTCTAAGAAATGGTTTTAAGTAGTTTAAGTGATGTGGCTACTGAAACGAAGTTTTGCTGAATATTTCCATTCTCCACTTCTACAATTCATTAGTAACTGTTAAGCTTCTAAAACAGAACTAAACTACCTGCATAGGAAGTAGTTCTAAACTAATCCTAAATTACCACTTTCTACAAAAAGGTCACTTGAAATACAGACAACACACACTCATATCAAGTAAAAAAAGCTGCATGCCATCAGAGCTTTGACTTCTAGTACACAAAGTACAAACATCAACATTAAACTATGGAGAGTTTCTAAACCCTCCTCCTTTGGCTTACCAGCCCCATTTAGGATGGGTTCTACTTCATAACTCCAAGCACACACCTACAAAAACACACTCATTAAGACTGCATGCAAACAAACATAATAGCACTGCTTAAGTCCTTGAAAAAGAACACATTCAAGACAAGCACAGAACCAAAACCTGTTGGGAAAAACAAGTGGCCCTCACTGCGCATGTCTCCAGAATCCAGGTTTATAGGAAGCTGAGCATACTTTGCTGCATCTTCTCTCCTATATGAAATTTAAATTTTCAACATACAGTTAATCTGTGATTGAATAAGGGCTTATTAGTTCACAGCAAGAGGAAGCCTGCTACAAATTTTGGGATGAAGGAACAAAAATCTTTAGATTACTCTAAAAATCTCCAGCCCAAGACAGCAATTATCAATTTATGAACCATAAACTATTAATCTTACGAAGGGATTCCTATTTACTTCTTGGATGGAGCATTTAAAAGCCACCATCAAAAAGCACACTGAACTCAGAGGCATTTCTTGATAAAATCAAATAAAGAAAAGCCTGCATCTGGCAAAAAAAGATTGGCAAGTCTCTGCATTTAAGATATCTTTAGTAATAAAACCTTCTAGATAACCAAGAGAAGTGTTTGCAGAAGAAATCATTATTCACTCTTTCAAGGGAGGATTAAACTGCATTTTGAGAACAGGAATCTTAACAATTTTACTCCCTAGTACTACTGTGAAATGTAAGAAGCATCACATATTTAGAATTCCTAGACTACTTTCAGATTCACACTACTGAAAGAAAGCAATGGCACAGCACAAGCGAAAGGAGAGGAAACCACACTGAGTGTTCTTTAACTGGCACCTTAAAAAAATTACACAACACAAAAGCATGCAACCAAAACCAACAGGTTCCTTAGATACACAGAACAACTGAGGACTTCAAAAGAAATAAATACTCAAGAAGTAACTCATAGGGTGCAACTTCACATGACATAGACATGGCAATAACGGACAGGGTTTAGTGGTGGTCTTGGCAATGCTGGGTTAAGAGCTGGACTTCATGCTTATGCATGTGAGGAATACAGAATTGGACCTGCAATATTCCAGTTAGTGCTGCACAACAGTACTTTGTGTTACAAAGTAACACAAGTATATACTAGAGACAAAATTACACATTTAATATTAACTTGTTACAAGTACACGAAGTGTTATTCCCTTGTTGTTACTATTAAGGGAAATGTTCTCAATGTGTCTTACTCCCTGCACTCCATTTCCAACCATCCTTTCTGTAAACAAGATTTAAATACAGAAGACACCATCACTATGAAGTTCTATTTTAAGCCAACCAAAGTCTTTTTTAATCATACAGACAACAGCATTATAGTGCATATTAATTATTTAGAACGTATGCGCAATTACAGCAGCTCAGGCGGAAGACATTAGTCCTAAGAGAAGCAAGGACAGGTAGGGGCAACCTTTTCTTCAAGCCTGACTTGCACAGCTGCACTAATGCCATTCCTACCAGATGCCTACTTAATGCAGAAACCTAGACATGATGTATGTGGGGATTATGAACATAATCTTACAGCCCAAAGATAATCACAGCAGCACTCACAGACCTTTCGCTGCTATCCATTTTGTACGCTGCAGACCGCATCAGACCACACACGTGCACCAGAGCAAAAACCCCCCAGGACATATCTCCAGCCACACGTGCGTGTTTACACATACATGACAGCCAAGTGCAGACAGCACTACCGAGGGACCCCTGCTCAGCCCTTCTGCACCCCTCCAACAGGGCGCCAGACACCCCCCACCACAGCACACCGCACACCACCCTCGAGCCCTCGTGGCCAAGAAGGCCAACAGAATCTTGGGATGCATGAGGGAGAGCAGTGTCAGAGGCTGAGGGATGTGATCCTGCCCCTCTACCCAGCCCTGGTGAAGTCACACCTGAAGTGCCGTGTCTGGTTCTAGCTTCCTGAGTACAAAGGAGCTGCAGAGCTCCTAAAGCAGGTCCAGCAGAGGATTACGAGGATGACTGTAGGACTGGAACATCTCTTTTATGAGGAAAGGCTGAAGGAGTTGGGCCTCCTCAGCCTCGAAAAGAGATGACTGAGAGGGGACCTCATCAATGTGTATAACTATCTAAAGGGAGGGTGTCGAGAGGATGGAACTAGGATCTTCTCGGTGGTACCAAGCAGTAGAACAAGTGACAACGGGCAGAAACTGATGCACAGGAAGTTCCACCTGAACATGAGGAGGAGCTTCTTTGCTGTGTGGGTGACCGTGCATGGAAAGAGATTGCTCAGAGAGCCTGGGGATTCTCCCTCACTGGAGATATTCAAGAAGAGTCTAGGGACAGCCTTGTGCCATGTGCTCTAGGATGACCCTGCTTGAGCTGGGCGGTGGGACCAGATGACCCATT